>MU388323.1:0-96610 GCA_022578535.1 Jackrogersella minutella
TTTTGTATTTTTGATTCTAACAATACCATTTGCATCCTACACCCGTTGTTTGTTTTTTTTCTCCCCCCCCTCCACCCCCCCCCCTTCCCCCCCCCCCCCCCCCCCCCCCCCCCCTCGCGTAGCCCACCACCACTTGCTTTACTATTATTTGTCGACATGAACAAAAACCCCGTTGGGTCATATTTCCAATGCAAAGAGATATCTGATACTGTACTACGGTATGGGATTATAACCCCTCTGGACTACCTACCACCAATATGCCACACACGGCTTAAAGAGGAAGACAAACTGTAACGCCGTCACAGCCGCTATTATTCAATAACCTCGACATCTTCGATGCGAACGCACAGGCCGATTAAGCGTCCGGAACATTCGGGTTGTTCAACCACATGGGCCAGACCCCAGATTTTGACAGAGGGGCTAATTATGGCTAGACCGCTCGCCGCTCGAGCCTGCGAAGAAGAGGCGTTTTCTCATATTCATTTTGGGAAACAAACCGTCGAGGATATACCGTCCGCTTCTAAATTCGGCTATGCCAATTGCTGGGAATGTTCATGAGATGTTGTTGGCACTATCTTGCCAACCTCTTCAACTGTATTAGCGCATAATACAAAAAAAACAATCTCGGCTTGAACGGAGCACTGATTGACAGATAGATTATAACAGTGCCTGCTATAGTTTACATATTATACCTCCTCCCATGACTTGCCTGCCAGGGATGTCATTTAAATCAGATGTCCGTCATTATTATTTCCCTGCAGGCCTCTTTTTATTCTCGATCTCCGCATTCCAGAACGGTATTAACCATGCTATCTCTAAGCAGGGTACACCCTTTTTTTGCCCTATATAAGTCACATTTATAGCTACCAAATAATTTTTCACGATAAAACGTAGGGAATAAAATTCAACGTGGGATGAATGTCGGCATTTGTCCTCGTCGACGCTTTCGCCCTGCCCCCGAAACCCACGTGCGCTGTAACGTCTTGCTACCCAGCCGGCCTGCCAGAATAGCGGATGCGGTGTTCCTTTCCGACTTCGTACAATACAACAATACATACATCCATCCATCCATTCACTCATACATTTAGCGGTATACAAGACCCTGCTACTATGCTGCAGTCGCTACTGCAGGTGCCATGTGCTGAGTTGTCCCACCTCTATGCTACGACACAACCATGCGTATATGTACATGAATAGTTGACTGCGGTAGTCATTGACGGCAGTGGGACCTGGATAAGTTGGAGTTATTGCCTAGTGAAGTGCAGAATCCAAACGTGAGTTTCTCTTTTGGGCCATGAGATTGCTAGAAACAGACTTACGAAACGTATCTCTATTCCAGAAACAGCAGGGGGCTGGATGCTCACCTCATCAGCAAGCGGGAACCAACTGGAACCCTTCTAGTCCTGGTGGCAACAGCATCTACACCTAAGGTGATCCCCTGAGGATCGCATAATCCATTAACATTCTATCATTGCGGCTTTCCGATATCCGCAATCTCTTGACTCTTCATTCCTGAGATCCTTTACCGGCTAAAGACGGTAGCCCAAGACTCTCTACTCCACCAAGATTATTTACCTCTTTTTGCGACATTCAACACATACATTACCAAGCTATCTGCACTAATTACCTAGGTACCTATACGTAGGTAGGTAATAAGGAAACAAAGCAAAACGCATATAAATATATGTTTAGTCTAGCCACAGACTTAGCAAAATTCGAGACATAAAACTCGGCCATTATAAACTGCTGTAACAATACGACCCTACCTACTTACCTAAATTTCTATCGTACATGTACAAGGAATATATCATACTAACCGCATCATGTTTCAGGCGACGCGATCGCATGCAAAGCCTGCTTGTTTGATTGATTCATCCTCCGACAAATCATCATCTCTGCCTCGCCGCAAAACTGCGTGCTCCTTCATTGACACACCTACGTCTTCAATACTACCTGCCTGCCTATTAACAGGCATGTGGCACAGGCCGGTTCTATTGTAGGTATAGCTGATAGATATTTATTGATTTAATCCTATGTATGTTAAAAGCACATCTGGGTCAGATCCCCCCCTTGCTACCTCGAAATGATATTTTGCAGCTGTCATGTTTCTATTTCGGGTTTTGCATATGCGAGCTGAGTAGCCATGCTGTTCAATCTCTGACAGGCACGAGCTTACAGCTAGAGTAAGAGTCAGCAAGGTACGACACGCATAACTTGCCGATCATCGACTAAGAGATGGCAATAGGTATCATGCTATCCTATGTATGTTATGTACAATACATATATCCATCTATACTTTACATACCTAGGTATTATGCCAAGTATGTATGTGCGTGTATGTAGAATTGGGTTCTCCGCTGCCATTGATGTGTTATTTGTTGGAGACATGTAATTGATTCCAATATAGTCTAAATGTTAGAATAGAAGCATTCTTGTCTTTTGATTCGCTGAAGCTGACCGACAGGTAGACGGGGAATCCGACACTGCGATTGGACGAGTCCCGGAAAGCAGCACTTTTTTTTTCTCTTCAACATGACAAAACACACCAGCTCACCGTTACACCGTTATGAACCAGGGTATTCCTGTCAGCCGTCTTTCCCCTACGATACAAGTGTCATAATTTTTCCTTATTGAGAAAATCAACATATATTCGCGGATGCAGGTAGACTGACTTGACATTGAATGACTTCCAAAATCCACCGGCTTTTGAACCCACCTCGACTTTAGTCTGTTCCTCTGCACAACCCCCCCTTGGTCACCAAAAGCCGAATTCATAACCTGGCAGCCTGGAAAGATTCGGTGGCAGTTCTTCCTTGGCGGGCCTTCGCCGCAAGACCCAGGATTGTGCATACAATCGTTGTCCATTGTGGTGTTTCCTGTTCTCTGCACTATCTTAGTAGTAGCTCCTAGACAACATCCTACAAAAGGTCGCTAGCGACACACTATGGTACTGCTTTCTGCATACAGTATAAGGGACTGTGTGGATGAATTGTATTTACCCTTGCCGAGACCTACAGCTTTCGAACATCTAGAAAAGGACACGCACGCACGCATGCTTCCACTGCAGAGATACGAGGCGGCTCAGGAGGGAGAGCTTCTTCGACCAAGTGGGACTTCACGATGCACCGAGGCCTAGCCATTCACTCCCAATAGAGCCCAAATCTTGGGAACAGCCCGCCTAGCTACGTGTATTCCCGTCTGGGGAAGTTTTCCACCGATTCCTACATCGGGGATCTTGGGACCTCACGCCATCAACGAAGGGGATGCAGGGCTGCTAATCACCAGGGTTATCACATCGTTCCCGCTCATGCGTTGTTCCTCCCGGGCATATGCGCCGGTAGTTCCGGTCGAAGCTTCAATGCGGGAAGGGCAAAGAAGCGAATAACCCTAAGTAAATCTACCAACCTGCAACAGCTAGAATCCAGTTTCCTTGATCAATGTGTGTTACACTAGTTACACGTGCTCCTAAGTTAGTCATACACGTCTAATATCGATGAATACTAATTGTCAATGCGTCTCGTCGACGGCCACGTCTTCTCACTTTACATGATGGAGGAGGGTATGCCGCCTTTTCTTTTGAGTGTGTGGGTATCGATACCGATATGCGCGGGAGTCCAAACTACAAGCTTCTTCGGGGGCGTAGTCGGCGTCTCCCGCGATATCGAAGTCCCCCTCAGAAGGAGCACGAGACACACACTGTCTGGTAACATTATTCATGCACATCACCATTACATCAGGGATGATGGTTCAGGTGGCGGGAATATGGTAGGAGCCCAAAAATCACTGGATGGTGCGTTCAAAAAGCCCTATCTCTATCTTAGAGGACCCATCATGGTTTTTGATATCCTATCCCACCTCGTAATGACCTTTCAGGGTGCTTGAGTCTACTCAAGGCTAGCAAGGAGGGGGAAAGCCGAGTCTTCGGCGGCTATCGTTACTCGATAGGTTATGAATTTCCTTGATACGAGGAGACTTTTCTTAACTCCGTTTGCCACAAACGTTCCCCAGCTAGGACCACCCCGTCTGATATCCGTAACATTAAAGACGCCTATAGCGGTTGACTGCCTAGATAGTTCAACGTCTGTGTGTGAGTTTCGGGCTGCCATGCTCCTTCCTACGGCTTTCGCCCCACCACTTAATCCACAACTCCGCCTTCCATAGCAACCTCCGTCCGGCTCGGGACCGCCGTAGCACCATCCGCTCCGGTAGTGTCGGTAGTAGCTTCCTAGATAAATCACATTGTATACTTGAGCTCAAGCTGCTAGTTTTCAAAGTCCATTAGGGGTAGCTCACATCAATTGCCCCCAAAAGGCGTAGGACTTCCTTGGCGGGGGCAACTTCTTCTTAGGCAGGCTGGGTACTCGGCGAAGCGATATTGCCCTCAGCCTAGATTAATCCTCTGTTTGTAGAGCTAGGGAACATCTAGAACGTTCATAACATAAACTAGATAGCCCATAGATCTAAGCCCCTTGGCCCGTGCCATCCTCGAAATTAGCCCCTATTCCCTTCTGACTAACTAGGAGGCTCCAACTAGGCTTCTAAATACGGATTAGAGTATCCAGGTGTGATAGGAGCTTGGTACCGCCAGGTAAGGACATCGCGAAACATAAATTTGATGAATCATTTCCGAGGAAAAAGCCTTTCAAGGATAGGTAAGACTTTGAGCAAACTAGAGGGGGCATAGCACTACATAGGTAGAGACGGGCTTAAAATTTCAGTATGGGCTTCTAATACCTAGTGGATTGGCAAGGCTGCCATTGCTTGTGAATATCCTGATATGGAGGCTGGCGACAACGGAAAAGAATACCTAGTCGACATCTACCGATGTCTCCTTAAGCGGCTCGGCCTTCCAAAGACCAGTCGTAAGCACGGCATTTATCATATTTTACCCATAGAAAAACCCATTCGTAAGAATTTCTCGCTACATATACAGAATAGAGCAACGCCTTTCGCATGTGCACGGACCTTGGCAGCTCCCGGACCTCGTCATCTTGTCCTAACATAGTAGAATCGTCGAAGGATATGATACTTAGCAGGCTCTTATATTCAGCTGAGATCTCCTTTTCCAATCATGCTGCCATTTGTACTTTCCTCCTGTCGAACACCATCGTGTTACGAGGCAAAGAGGGAACAGGCACCAGCATCATGGCAGGCGTCAGCAAGCGAGACTGATAACCCCTCTTAGTAATGACCCCTCAGATTTACCTCTTCATCAAGAGTCGTTCTACTAACAGTAATCAGGATTGATGCGGACCTATCTACGATTTCGACGACACTGTTAACGTCCATCAACGCGTGAATCGCTAATCCACAATCCTCATCGTCACAATCAATTTCCACAAGGATCCTTGTCGAGTCGGCAGAACCTCCTCGGTAACATCTTATGATGTGTATGAAGTCGTGGGGTCATTCGGCTAGTGTTATCGGCATAAAGGGCTCAAGAACATTAGGTCATACGAGGAAAGCAGTAAGGGTTAGAGGAGTTCTTCGAGAGTCATCTTGTCCAGAAGATTACTAGCAGTTGGCGGCCTTAAAGGGCCGAGAACACTAGCCGAGGTTCCTATGAAGTGATATACTTCTTTACGTTTTCCTCCATCCCATCGTTTCCGCCGACGTCGAGTTCAAATCGATCTATATATAAGCGAGGCCCACACGTCGCGTCTAATGCAAGAACAAAACGATCTGTCATAAGTCACACGAAGTCGATCATACCGATTTAGAGGATTATCTTCGTGGCCCCATCTGGCTCTGCCTACCGAGCTGCCCACCTACGAAGCCTCGGATCGTGGATCAGCGCTCTATTCAATACCTTTGAGTCAAACACCTAGGGATACAATGTTGGTGGAAGCAGGCGTACAGGCCGCTTCTCTATTGTCGGTCTATGTCAAGATCTCGGTACCATAAATGGAATGCGTTACAAGAATAAGAATGTTACTTCATCATCGACATTAAGGGGTGGATCATCACACGAGGACATACTCGCAGCCAACATCTCGTGAATCCGGAGTGATGCGGTCTCGTTCTACTTCGACGCTACAGGGGCCAACTTTATCGCGTGGCACTGCTCCGCTCCGGGTCTTGCACGGCTTCAATTCTTTAGCTATGCCCTGGTCGTCAATTTGAGCATTGGCACTTAATCCAGGTCGTATCGTGAGAAAAGTCAACTAGGGTTGGGGTCTATCAGGTGGAGAGCGGGGTGAACTATCGATTGACGGTGAGGCCCCTGACAACAAGGTGGGTGTTAATTTGGCGACGAGGATCGTGATAGACAGGGTTCACTCAATGTTGCCTTCACTCCTCAAGGATACCTAGTGTCTAGCGGCATACGTCTATGTCCGTTGTCTATCAACTTGCTAATTCTAAGTGTCGACTCCGTTCTACCGCTAAAGTAGCATCCTCTACCGCGCCTCCCATCTAACGTCTAGGGAAACTTGAGCTTGATAAAATCGAAATACCATCCCTGTACTACCGTTGCTTAACGAACTTGGTATGCGAACCATTCGCGATAACAGGACCAGCCTTGCCATCAACGACCTTGGAGATAACGACACGGGTGAAGGCCAGCGAGCCTCCAACCTTGTCAGCCGAGGCCGCAATCTCAATCTCGTCGCCCTCGGCAGCGGAGGACAGGTACGAAACATGAATGTCGACCGAGACGCCAGTCCGGCGACGCAGGTCCCAGGTCGCAATCGCCATGCCGCCGGCCCAGTCGATGATGGCGGCGGACACGGCGCCGTGAATACCGCCGCCTGAGTTGATGTGGTTCCGAGTGAGCGTCAGGCGCGCTGTCATGGAACCTTGAGTCGCGGCGCATATCCGCACTTCGGAGAGCAAGAAGTTGTAGATGGCGGAGTTGGGAAGCTGGGTTGCGGTGAGATCTTCAATGTGTGCTTTGATGATGGTGTCATCTTTGCTGGACTCTGCTGCCGCCACCGCCACCTCTTGCGCCGTAGATCCCATGATATCACTACCCGAATGATTCCCTAGATAGGAACCCAGTGTCGCGGAGTATTTTGACGTGAGGTGTGGTAAGAGGTTCTCTTCCAGGAACCCAGACTTGAGATGAGTGATATTTGATGTTGTTCAACAGAATACAGAACTGTTGAGAGAACTAGAATTTAGTATTTAGGCGTGATGAATCAGCTGTGCGACAGCTGAACTTCTCTGCCGACACTTGGCAAATTGAGGTCGCGATTATGTAATCAATATCACTGTCTACATTGGAACACAGGTGAGCGGTCAATACGTACAGATAAAAGAGGTAAATAGTTATGTCTACCTAATATATTTCAGTCTTTTCAAAATGATCGACGCTAGTACTAGCATCTCATGTGCTCATTTGTTTTAGCATTGCCCCATTATTCCCTCGCGCAACGTATCATGGTAATGTGAATTATGTTCTTTCACTAGTAACTTCAAAATTAAAACTTCAGCCAACAGAAAATTCCATACACCTGCCTTCACAGCGATGAGATTATATTGCTGCTTCGAAAGAGATCATCTTCTGTTAGAAGGAGCTAACCAAGCAAGCAATCCGACATCTTTAACGATAACTACAACGATTTGAACCCAGAGACAGCTCCCCCGGGCAGGTCATATATGGATGTCTTCCTAGGAAACAAACAGTCATGGTACATAGGCCGTTAAGTATTTCCAATATAAAGAAAACGATCAGTTTCTTGAGACATTAAGAATCACCTATATACCTATTTCGTACCTGGGCAACATACTGGACATGTCACTTGACATAATATACCTAGTAACGAGCTTGAAGCATGAACAGAGTAGGAATGGCAGTTCCGGATATATAGAAACACCCCCTACCTATGGTTCTTATTGACAATGTGCGTCTTCACAGTGACTTTTTTCCGGTTATGGTCTATACATTGTTACCCTCAGGCTATATCGAGCTGACACATTGTTGGACTAAGTCCACTGCATGAGTTCCACGATTAATCATAATACTGTACTCTCGAAATAAACAAAGGCCAATATAATATCATAGTCAAAAGGCGTCTTAGGCGGATAGCGATCATATGAAGAGCACATTTCTTAGTGACATCCCTTTAATTGGGATATAATGATAACTCCACTACATATGATCAATGCAGTATATTGAGAGGAAACATTATCAGCTTGACTAATATCATACACTACTATAGCCTCGCTCTAAAATGTACAACTCAGCCCTGTGTTACCGAATGTAATGAGACTGTCGCTGTATGCTAATTAAGGGGCAATTTAAAGGCTATTGGAGAGAGTACATAAAAACAAGTTATCTTCTTAGACAACATGTTCGTTTCGGAGTTTTTTCTATTATGTATACATGTAAGCTTTCATATATCTTCCTATTTTCCTTGGATAAGGGAGTACTGAATTGCATTAAGTCGATGTCGTGAAGTTACACATCGAATTAGTCATTAACTAAATGAACCCGATTGAAGTATTAATATTCTAATGTGAGGGGTTTCATAGCATAAAAAGCGGGTAAATAAATAGATGTCTATGCGCATAACTGAATATTACTAATAATTGTTTGCAACGCGGTCCCCCTTTTCAGCTTTGCTCCCTAGGCAGCAGCTCGCTACTTTGTCTTTATTCAGCTAGAATATTTCTAAATTCTAGCCATTGACAACAACAATTACGCAGTTTGTGAATATTTCCATTTTGCAACATCGAGAACCATGTCTAGAGCTCAAAAAACTTGTCCACACACGACTTTACAGTCAGAACCGTCCGCATACGCCAAAGAAGCTGGTTACAGTTGGTCTAGTCCCGACCGCAGATTAGCTGCAACAACAAAATCAGGCCGCAATCCTCTAGCGATTAAGGAGCAACCAGCAGGAGTTTTAGAGAAATTGAGCGAGGATGTCGCTGACAAGCTCTCTGGTGCGTTCCCAGGCCCGCTGGTTCTACCACGCGATGAGCTGGCCTTAGATCCCAAAGATCCACCTCAATCTTTTCGATCCTGGCTTAACGAAGGATTACGCAAAAATCGCAAGCTGAACGAGAGGCGTAAGACTCTTTATGTTGCCACCGCACCTGAGATCGCGTCTGGCATGAGCTCTATTAAGACATGGCTACAACCAACTGTTAGAAAAGACGGGGAGACAGAAACTACTCAGGCATTAGATTCACCTCCAGCGCAGGATATCATCGACTATACAGAGGCTTTTTACCATGGACTACCTGTCAAAGCTTTCCCACAGCGCTTGCAATTTATGCCCTGGACAGAATCGAAGAAGTCAAGTGGGCTTAGCAAAGCTACCAACTACGTTGGCCTTCGCGCAGGCAACAACTGCACTCGCATCCGTGTTAGAGAGTGCCCTGACGGTGTTTTCAAGCGTCAGCTTAACCTTAACGATATCCTTGATGCTGCTATCGAGATGCTTCCTGGAGATGCATATTGCATCATCTTACTCGTCGACCATGACATGTATGAAGACGAGGAAGATGACTTCTGCTGCGGTCGTGCCTACGGAGCTAATCGTGTTTGTGTAGTCTCTACTGCTAGGTACAATCCTTCCCTAGACAGTCACGCTGAGATCGACTTCGCGCACATGTGGCCGGCGTCTCATTGCAAGTCATACGTCGATAATATTTGCGCAGCAGAAGGTCCTCAACTAGATTCAAGCAGAGACGAGCAGATAAGAACGACATCTGGGCCGTTACGGGCGGCCGTAGAAGCAGTAGGAAGACTCCAAGAACAGCCAACCTTGGAGGATCAAAGAGGCTTATGGTTCTCGCGACTCGCGAGGACGGTGGTTCATGAGCTTGGGCATTGCCTTGGCTTAGCGCACTGTGTTTACTACGCTTGTGTGATGCAGAGCACATCCTGTATGGCAGAAGATGTTCGGCAACCACCGTATCTATGTCCTGTGTGTCTGAGCAAGATCTCTCATGCGATTGCTTGCGAACTGGAGGGGCGAGATGAAGCCGGGAAAGAAGAGTACGTGAAGGAGAGGTATGCCTCAATCGCGGACTTTTGCGATTCGTGGAAGCATGTCGGTCTATTTGCTGGGTATGGAGCTTGGCTTCGTGCAAGACTCGAACAGCTCGAATGATGTGCACAGTAGATTGAGCACGGAGAGTAAATATATTTTCTTATTCTAGGCAGGATTCTAGACAATGTGATGGAATCAGCCATCATCCACCGGTGTAACATATAGTTCGGCTATAAGCCAGGACTTATGTCATAGCCTCATGTGTTATCAGACCAACGGTGACACCAACGGCTCGCGATGATGATATTCGCGAGACATACATATAAGTTATCCAGTACTAAGCCCCGATGCCTTGTTAACAACATTTCCCTATTCCTGAGCAATCACCACTTCCCACAGCAGCTAGAGCCAAAGTACCCTAGACCAGACCCGAGTGGCACCGCAGATACATATGCTCGACAATATCTCGTCAACGAAGAGCCTGTGGCATGGTTCATTAGGTGAAGCATAGGTACCTAGACAGTTTAGAGAGCACTTTACTGTTTTAATTGATCCACATCAATCTGAGAGCTTTTGTATGTCTTTGCGCGGACTTCCAATCTCATTTCGTAACTAGAGTATGATTTAAATGGAGCCCCCTCTTTTGTATTATATTCCTCCTCTAACGCGGCCGTATCTTTCTGTTGCACCCGATGATATAAATCGCTAGCATGCTAACCATGAATATACAGCAGGCGTATAACATCGAGGTGGCATATGAGCCGAGGCCTTGGTTGGCGAAGTGTACCAGGGATAATGAATTTAAATATCAAACAAGCATATTAAACTTATGCTCCAACGATACAGAGTGGTCCTTGACCGAGATGCGTATTTAACAGATTAAAGCTGGCTACAGGCAATAGGAGCCTGCTACCGAGGCATGCAATATTGTATGTTTGCCTACCCAGAACGATAAAATCCCGTATCCCCAACCACGCTTGCCCTATTAATCGCCTGATAACAATACATATTAGGGTAATAAGTACAGGGGGAATCACGTTAGAATTTGGCCTGACATGATTCTGTAGTTGGTGAGAGACTCAAGTACTCAGTATATGAAGTGTATAAATTCATATCAATTCGAAGTCAAGAGAGGCAGATACACGAGTAGACATACATTGGTAGGTATGGATAGGGGTCCTGAATTAGGGGAGCCGACTACGGGTGGCAATGTCCACTTCAAATAACGGCACTTCCGGGGCAAGCGCTCGGAGTCGGTCGCCGCAGAGTGGGTCTTATCGCCGACATTGGACGCTTCTAGTGTTTTCATGGCACGAGTCAAATATTTTCCTATTCGTAGTCGGGATTTAATACCAAACAAAAAAGTTGGAATGCGTCATGCCATGATTATAAGTTCAGAAGCCAATTAAAACTCCGCTTCAGGCAGAAAACGGCGGTCTGCATATGAGACACTATGTACATATATGTGTGTACCTCCTTATTAAGGAACCACGCGTACTTACATAATTGCCTCTGTAGCATAAGAGACAAAGAGCGAACTGAGACCTTGGCATCATATTTTCTGGGGGAAAGTCATGTTTCCATGTGTAACAAACGGGACCTTACGTGAATAATGAGATCCGAGTATCTGTTTCACAAAAAGCCAAACCTGCTGCTCTTCCCAAGTTGAAAGCGGTGGCGCTGCCTGACAGGACGCCACTGGTGTACATTCATGCATCTGTGCAGATCATTCTTTTCTCCTGATTCATTAATGACATGTGAGAACATGATGTACTGGGTAGTCTGGGGGAAGAAGCATCCATAATCACTCACGTATCTAGGCGGCTAAGTACCTACCTACTTAGGTAGGTAGGTAAGCAAACCATCCCGCGGATAGCGGCAGCTAAACACTTATTTAGGAGATGACTCTTTAGTATCCCATAATTTATCAGACTGAGAGTATGGATTAGTGCTATTTTCTACGTAGTATAGGTAGCTAGGATAGATACAGAAAATACCTAGGTTGACATTTACATGTAGTTATTGTAGTTTAGTATGCTGAAACACAAAATTGGAACACGCGACGAATAATGTTGAAAGCTGTCGAAAATCAGATGATCTAAACAAGTATCGGGTCGAAGTATCTTCAAAGAGCATTGACTTCCAACGCTACCTAATCGTCTTTATTGGAAGTACTCAAGCATTAAGTACGTAAAATGCTGTCATTCGCTATTCCTGTTATGTGAATAATAACATCTAAGACAATGGCATTGTGCTTACCCGATGATCTTGCCAATAATCACCTGTACGCATAACTGTGGGGGTTGATGGTTTTGACGTAACCTTTATGTCCTCCTCTTCGAAGTTCGAAGTGGCACTGGGGCTACGTCCCCACAAACTAACATTAATAACCCACATCTATCGGCAACACCAATGACCTAAACGACAATTGATTAACATATATTCCATAAACCGAGATCCGAGATATCAGTCCGGAGATTCGAGATTTTCTCGGAGTTCCAAGGTTGTTTGATGAAAAAATAGCATGATGATGTGGCCTTCATGTCCAGTCACAGCAGCAGCGACTGCATGTAGTTGTCATTGGGACATCAGGTAGGCCAAGTAATGTAAGGCCTTTCCTCCATATATAAAGGCAACCATGGAGGCATCGCAACAATGGTCTGGCACATTCCCGTTCCTCAACCTTAAAGGCTTCGTATCATCCACTTACTTACAATCTGATCTTGAACTTTCTACTTCATACTTCTGACCCGTCTATCCCATGTTGGACTTCCTAAACTTGACTGGCGTCTTTCGAAAGATATACCGCAACATTATGGCCAAGGAAGATCAACAACTGAGCGTCATCGTAGTCGGATCGGGACTCGCTGGTCTGGCCGCGGCTCGTATCTTGAGGGAAAAGCACCATGTAACCGTATATGAACGTGGCGAGCCTTCGGTTGCGACGGGCGGCCAGGGAATTGCCAACTTTCCCAATGCTATCAAGATCATGCAGGAGATGGGTTACGACCCTGAGCGGACCGGTTCTGTTCCTATCCAAGGTTTCAGGACGCTCGACAAACTCGGCAACTTGGTTTACGATACCGAGTTCCCTTTCCAGGAGAAGTATGGCGCCCTGGCTTTGTCTCATATGAGGGTCGACTTCAGAGCCGAACTGCTGCGTCTAGCCACCGCTCCGTCCAAGGACCTGGGTATCGGTGGTGAGCCCGCAAAGGTTATCTTCAACAACGGCGCTGAGGATGTCAACCCTGAGGCTGGTGAGATTACTCTGGATGACGGAACAAAAGTGAAGGCCGACGTTATCATTGGTATGTGCCTCATCTGACTGCTGTTGTTGTACGGTTACTAACGATGAGCTATTAGCTGCCGACGGAATCCACTCTCGCTTACGACCGAAGATCGCCGGCCCGGACTGCCCCAAGCCCAAGAAAAGCGGGTTGACGTGTTGCCGAGTGGCCGTCACCGCGAACCAAGCCATAGAAGCCCTCGGTCGCTTGCCTGACTGGTGGCAAGAGCAGAAGTCCGGTAACAGCCGCATTCTAGTCTTCGAGGCCCGTGATGGAAGCGACCGAATCATGGTCGTGTACGGCCTCCGTCACACAAGCTACATGAATATGTCTTGTATCTTCGTGACGCGGGAAGAGAAGGAGAGTACCACCAACTCTTGGTTCGCCGAGGGTGACCGTCAGGAGATGCTGGATATTTTCCAGGACTTTGACCCGAGCTTGGTGGCGCTCATGGGGTAAGCAGGCGTCTTAGTATATTGTGTTCCAGATGACCGGATAAGCTGACGGGCGTATAGAGTAGCGACTGAAGTAAAGTTGTGGGAGCTTCAGGACATGGAGCCACTCGACTCGTGGGCTGCCGGGCGCGCAATCCTCATCGGCGACGCCGCCCATGCAATGACTCCCTTGCAAGGCCAGGGCGCCAATATTGGCATCGAGGACGCGGAGGCCTTCAAGCTCTTGATGCAGCCGGGCGTGACCCGCGACGACGTGCCCGCAATTTTGAAGCGGATAGAAAAAGTGAGGTTACCCCGTGCCACGCGCGTCCTCGCCAACACGAGGAAAACGAGCCGTGGAATCAAAGGTGATGAGAGATATAAAGTTATGGATGAGAATTGCACTTACCATGGTGTCTTTAAAGCCCTTGAGGATCAGGAAGGTGTAACTGGAAAGCATATCTCTTAAGATTGATTGCTTGAAAGCTGCTAGTTATTGTCTGTAGAAAGACTTGTGGTGGTGTAACGAGTGACGACCACTGCATGTACATCTTTATTTTTTGCACGACATACTTGGCATATATAGCAGCTTACGGAGCGGAGTTTCTCTAGACCTCCTCTCGCCACTTAGTTAGATACTCACCATCAATCATGTACAAATCATACATAATTCCACACACCCTTGTCTGTCGTTTCTCATGATTCGTATGAATCTGCATATTCTCGATAACCCCATTTATGATAACTCATTAAGAAGTCAAGACGTTGAGACATCGTAAGTAGAAGAAGGGTAGAGCCGCACTTCCCATGGCCAATCAATGTTAAGTGGCTTGCATCATGCGTTCCCACGGGGTGGTTTCGTATCCACAATCCTTCAGTACATGGAAGTAGGGCGTCGACGTAAGAAACACACACGTCGCGTTCTAAGACTTTCCCGCAAGCCACCATACACTAGGGATGCAACGGACTTAAGACATGGCGTTTTTAAGAATCTGAAGGATGATGCATGACAGTCGTGGTGGTGGTCTTCAGTCGGAGGCTATATCGGCCTTGGTTGAGCTGATAAAATCAACAGGACTAGATTAAAGTAGTCGATGTCCTGATTCCATCGTGAACACTGATATTTGCTTATATCATCGCCTCTAAAACTGTGGACGATGTCACGATCTTACTGACAGCTGGATACATACCTACTGCGTAACTGTAGTGCATGAGACTAAACCTCTTTAGGAAAGGAAACACGGAGAACGTCGCCGAGTTTTTCGAACTTTTAGAACGTTCTAATCGTCGCAGGCGGCTTCTTGATATGATAACCTCGGAAGTCTTGAAAATAATACACTTAACCTATGCATTGAATTATAATTTATATTACGCCTGCTTTGTCAATGGATCGAGCTTTTCACTGAGCTTTATTGGGATTATTACCACAGTTTTGAGCTCAGCATGGCGTCTGAACGATTAGACTTGACAGACTTGCCTCTGAAGGCGCCTCCTAAACCTAACAAGACGTTACGATATGCAGATGTGGGTTCAAACTCTCGTGTTCATCACAATGACTTTTGACTCGCTCTATAACACTTGTAGGTATAGGTCGCAGTCACTGCTACCGCTAAAGAGTTCGACGGTGTCTATCGGAACAAGAAATATCACCAAGCCGACTTCGCAAACACATTGGATCGCGCTCTGGCTGCTGGTGTAGAGAAGATTATGCTGACCGGCATGTCTTTACCTGACGTCTCGGTGAATCTTGCAATTGCACAGTCCCGTCCAGCTCAGTGCTTTATCACAATAGGCGTTCATCCATATCATGCCGCTCAGCTGGATACCGAAGGACCAACATACCTGGAGAAGCTAGCGGGAAGCATCCGAGCCGTCCTCACTTTAACGCCATGTCCAGTAGCGGCGTTTGGTGAACTGGGTCTTGACTACGACCGGCTAAACCATGCGCCCCAGGACGTCCAAGTTCGCGTTTTTAGGGCGCAACTGGATTTGTTCGTGGAAAACAAATGGAATTTACCGTTATTCCTGCACTGCCGCGCAGCATTCGACGATTTCGTCGATATTGTGACTCCTTACATTGAGCGATTGCCAAGGCGAGGTCTAGTGCACAGTTTCGTCGGGTCTACAGCACAGATGCAGAAGCTCGTCGAGCTCGGTTTCGACATTAGCGTAAACGGGTTCAGCTTTCAGAATCGGGAGAGCATCGACATGGTTGCTGCGATCCCGTTGGAGCGGCTGCAGATTGAGACTGATTCACCGTGGGGGGAAATCAAGAGTGGAAGTGAGGTTGCAAAGCAGTATCTGATTAATGCCCCATCGCTTCCGCCTAGCAAGAAGAGGGACAAATGGGATGCGGCATGCATGGTAAAGGAAAGGAACGAGAGCTGCACGATGGACAGAGTTGCATATGTCGTTGCTGGGCTAAAGGGGGTTACAGTGGATGAGATTGCCGAGGCGGCATGGAGGAATAGCGTTGATATGTTTAGGCTTACTTTGGATGAGAATATATGAACGACCAGGGCTGGCAGGTAGGTATACTAATCAAATATAGAATATCGTCATCCATCGAGGGAGATATTATTCTTGTTTATGAGAGGTAGAAGTTTGTGATAGATCGTTTCTAGAATGTAGCTCGTTAGTGTTATATTTTAACTTTATGAATAATCCACAATGTACCAAGTAATTGGATGGGGATGGGATCGTGGGGGGATAACGATGGGGCCTCTCCGTAATCCGTGCTATACTGATACGTATTGATTATTCAGCGTCACGTGACTGTTCTGTGGTTACACGAATCGGAGCGTCAGTGTCACCCGCGATTTCTCGCGAGTCTTTTCTCACTAAAATAAAATGTTCACTAATCATCAAATGCAACCTCGGGTTTCCTTCTTCTCTTGACCAATTGTCCTTTCTAGATCGACTTAGGGTCGTCAAAGCGTTTGGCCAAGTAGGTTTCATCAGCCGATTAGGTACTCACGAGATATTACAGCGCTATTGGGATTTGGGACGCGGCGGTGAACCGAAAGTATCTCGATATTGCAACACTCCCCGGTGTATGAGTTGGCCCAGCTACCTTGACATCTGTGGTCAAGCACTTACCACCCGTCATTACTTAGGGAAACCGGTGGCACACGGGTGGGAAGACGAGTGCTCAGCAGGAGGGTGCAACGTTAGGCCCTATAGGCCGGTACGCCGCACATAGGAGGCTTTTAGGTTTCTATATTGGTGCACAGCATGGGGCCTAGGCCCCTGTCAGTGCCTCCCTACATTCTCAATGTCCCAACCAAATATCGATATCCAGTTCCGACAATTTGGTGACAATCTGCAAGGTTATAGAGGACAGCCTAGTCAGTCCCATCCTACTGCGCATAATCACTTGTCAGACCCCCTCTTGACAACACCAATAATACCATTTTCATCCAGCAGTTATGATCCTTATGCTCCATCTGGAGCTATAGAACATCCTCACCGCGTAAATGAAGACTCTAGTCTATTCACTGGATCTTCACTGGCTCCCCACGCTTCTTGGTCTGGTGGAGTACAATCAATTTCCCAGCCAGAGCCCACCGGTCTTCAATTAGCTGCCAGTGGCACGCCAGCATCGCTGGCCGAAGCACCACCAATGCGGTACTTTCACGCCGACTTACCTGTACTTAATATTGACCAGTACGATGGAGGTCGATATTCAAGGCGACCTGCTTCTAAAGCTAACCCAAAGCCAAATGCCACAGCTGCTCATGTTGGGAACGCTCCTAATCCGAGGAAGAGGGGGAGAAAGCCGGTAGATCATGGCCAAAGGGAACCGACGGAAGAAACTAAGAGATCTAGGGGTCGCCCACGGCTTGAGACCAAAGACCAGACGCCTAGCGAGGTTAGTGGAAGCTTTCAACTCTTCTTTCGCCAGCGTGATCTACAAGCATTTCTGCGCCGTGGAATCTGACAGACGACCTGGCTTCTTGAAGACCATGAGCCTCTGGATCCTGAATCTATATGCATGCTTACATCCACCCTAGCGCCGAAGGACCCAAATTCGACTTGCACAGAGGGCATATCGTAATCGAAAGGAGAATGCTATCACGGACCTCCAAGCGAAAATCGATGATCTCAAGGATGTAAACAACGAGATCAACAGTGCGTATCAGAACCTCTTCGACTATGCGTCGCAACGTGGACTTTTAGCCCAAGCACCCGAATTCAGACAGCAACTTCAAAGGCTTCAGACGCTTATCAAGCAAACACAAGAGCAGGATACCCTCAAGTTTAGTGATCAGGGTAGCCCGGAAGGAAACTCTGACGAGGGTGTTCACGAAGTACAGAGAACCGAAGATACCACTGTGTTGAATGAAGAGCCCGCCACTACACTGCCCGAGAGCCAAGCTGAGCACTTGTGGGGTGGACTTCAGGTGTCGCACGAACCAGTACTCCAACAAGACATCCCAACTGAGGCGTCTACCTTAGACCCCACGTTGAATAATCCTCAAGCGCAGCAGTATGAGATTGTCACAGCACCGACTCACGACAACGCAAGTTTTGGGATATATCCCTTGGTTGAGACGACTTTCTCGACCGCAGCGCACTCCTGGGCTGAACATCCTTGGAACCGACTCACCGGGCCTCGAACCATGGCTTTTCATGAGTGGGCGTTTGCTCGGAGGTTGCACCGCCATTGCGTCGAGAGAGCATCGGCCCTCATAAACATGCCTAATCCGCCCCCGACGAGAATGTCACGGGTATTTGGCTTCGTGATGCTGTTTGAAACCGTTGACGAGATCAGATCGCGAACAATGGCAACGCTTAACCGGGTCAGGGAAGAACCCTTGAATTATTGGGAATATCCTTTCCACCGGCTCGGTGGCTCTGGCACCCATTTCGATGGCCCCTCGAGCCTCTCGGGGTCGTCAACCTACCAAAGCTCAGGTTTCGGCACTGGACCCTTCAACGAGCGGACAACGAGGGTGCGTGATACCTTGATGGGTGTGTCTCAATACATCAATATGAATGGCTGGGAAGGCACTTGGTTCGATTCGGGCGAAGTAGAGACCTACCTCGCGCAGAACGGGGTGATTATCCCGACGGCCGCTGACGTACACACTGTCGAGATCCAACCAGGCGCCTTTTCCGATGTCCAGGCACAACCTCAGATCCAGCTCATGCAGACCATACCTCCGAATACTGCGCCTATATTACATGGAAGCCAAAGTTTTACTCCTGGAATGTCCGGTGATGTTCCATCGGCAATGGGAGTCCCTACCTTCTCCGCGGGCCCGAATTCTGCTGCTGCTAATCCAGGTCTCATTCCTGCTACGCAAGATGGTGCCTGGCCTCCCGTCTCCGTCACGTCAAGTCTCTACGGGGGTATATCCACCACCGACGGAGGGGTCCCGGCTTTCACGGGCTTCGATAACATGGCGGCCAATGTCTTCCCCAATTCTCAGTCACATATGTTTTCACATTACGAACCGGCTCCATCGAAGAGGGTTATGCTGGATGTCAATAAGTTTATTGGAGGTAAGTCCCCCCACCCCCCTTAATCTGTCTTTAGATGACGACTGACCTCGTAATAGAAATGATATCCCACGCCACATGCCTTGGGCGCGCTCCCGCGTTCAGGCCCAAAGATATCGTAACCTCATTCTGGAGCGCAGTAATTCCTGATTGATTTACAACATGGGGTATGGTATAGTCGGCAGGTTTCGCTTGGCTATGTTCATAATACTTATCTAGGAGAGGATCTCACGGGTGTTATTTTCATGTCTTTACATCATTCATATACATACCAAGGTCGTACGGACTAAGGGAGGCAATTTGGCCTGCATTTTGAAAACATAAACTTGGAGCGGTATCTTGTCACGTAAAAGGAGTCAGCGGTATACACGTCTATATAGCCAGAGCTAGTTGCTCGCACACGAACATTCTATTTTCTTTGGAAAACTGATCGGCTAACTGTTTGACGTGTCGAAATAGCTGGATTATGTGTCGATATAGCTGAACCAAGTGCATGAGCCCTAGGGCTGCCCTTCTCTAAGCGAGGTGAGGGCATGCTGGATGCCAGGGCCTCCTGTGGATGCAACTCGGCCCAGCGTTTCCGTCTCTCGACGTCCCTCTTCGCCTTTTCCTCCTTCGCGAGCTTGGTCTCCGCCTCGATCAACCTGCGCATGGCGTCTGCTCGCGCAATCTGGTCCGACCGCTCGTTGGTGAGTAGGGTTTGCACATAATCGATGCCGTATCGACGGATCGTTTTTTGGAAGGTGTTGCCTGCTTTCAATTCGGTGGATATCGCCTCCTGCTCGTTGATTCCTCTGGTCATTCGATTACCGACACGAATACCCCCTCGTAGCCCCTTATTCAGCTCTAGCTGCTGCTGTAGTGCCGCACTTACCTCTATTTCCCACTTGTCCTCGAGCTCGGCGTCGGGCATGGTATCCTCCCAGAACGCCTCTATGGAGCGGCTGCGCTCGACTCGGTTCAAGATCTTGTTCGTCATCACCTGGTTCAGCAGCCACGGCTGGGGCTTCGTGAGCCGCAACAAAGGGAAGTCCGACGCCATCCCCAGCTTCGGGACCTTGCGGCGGCCGGTACCGCCGAGCTCGGACAGGGGCCGTGGCCGCGACGGCGTCGCGTACACGGGCTTGGGGTTCGGGTTCTCGCGCGTGGGCTCCGGCGTGACGTTCACGAACAGAGGGGTCGTGGTTGGGCGCAGCTCCTTCGGTTTTCTGGCCGGGTTGCGACTGTAGGGCGGATGGATCTCCTTCGCGGTGAGGGAGCGATTGCGCTCGGCGAGGCGCTCACGCAGGAAGGATATTATGGAGGCATGGTCGGTGTTGGGGGAGGAAGCAGTAGATAATGTGGCGGAGCGCAAGAGACCAAGGATCTGGTACCCCGCCTTTAGGGCTGGATATATGAGTCGTGGGCTGGTGTCGCTGCGGTTGCGACGGAAAGCTCGCCTGACGAGATGTTTGATGGGGTTTTTGGGCCCAAATACTGTTGATAGATCATCGGGGAGAGGGACTCGAAGAGCTTGCTGGATGAGAGCTCGGTAGAGTGCTAAGCCTGGTTGTCACGTCTCTGTGTTAGTCTATCGAGGTTTAATATATACATACGACGTATATGTATAAGCGCAATGGGGAATGTCTAATAAAAGACTTAGGTGGAATGTAAGGAAAGAGATTATTATTACAGGCTGTCCGATGCCGTGAATTGCGGGCTGGTATTAAAAATGCTGGCATATGGGCATTGAGACTCTTGGAGGTGTCTATCACCCTCTCTCTCTCTTTTGTCCAATTCCGAAGTTTGTGATTTCTGTAAGAAATGAAATCGAGTAAAGATGAAATATAAAAACTCAATTGAATAGCGGAACAATTTCCGCACTAACTTAATTTGTACATCTGTACCTTGAGTAGAATTTCATGCGCGATGTCACGTGCATGTTCCATGGATACTTGCATATTATCATTATTAGGACCTTGGAAGTCTAGGGCCTAGGCACAGGTATATGAGTAGATATGTAGATAGATGATTCAAACATTTGAAATAATAATATAGTCTCAAAAGGCTTGGAGGAGAAATTGTTAATTCACTGTTTATTCATGCCGGAAACTCCAGAACTAATCCTCCTACATCCTCTCAAGATGACGACTGGTGACTCCTGCAATAGTGAGTGGTCTCGGCCTCGCTATGATGCAACGAATTCCCCTAACAAGTTACAGGTACTATGGGCGTTCTAAGAGAACACAGTCAACTCATAATATCACCACCCTCTTGCTAGATTCCTACGTAGAATGCTCTAGTTGCATGTTGCCTGCTAAGTGCTAATCCCCAATCTTGAGTCCACGCATACCGCCATCCTAATGGCCGGGATAGACAGAACCTTCGGGTGGTTGGGGGAGCTTCTTACACTGGCTCGATGCCATATATCTACAGTTGATTGTGAGTTAGCATTTTGTCAAGTCCGGGCCCGGGTCAATATCATTATGTATGCTCGGAACCCTCCACTATACTGAGTTATACTGACCTTCGAAGTTCGATCAGGATGGTCTCCATGGTATTCTCTCGCTTCCAGCTAGCTAGGCAAGGCAATTGGCTCGGGTCTACCACTCCGTTCTTCGGGTTGACGCATGGGAGATTGACTTGGCTAACGAACTGGATCGTGGGAGGCTTGTCGGGGTATTGGTCGCCGCAGTGCATCTTGACGGAGTAGATTCGGTTCTCATGTACGCTCTAAGACCGTAAAGATTAGCCCGAATTCTTCATCGAGCACAGGACACTCATTTATTGTAACTAACGTGGGGAGGTCCTAGGATAGTACCGTTCCAGTCGGACATTAGAAGATCTTCCGGGTTGTCTAAGCCGTAGGAACAAGCCTCTGTCGCCGATATCATAGGTCACAGATCAGCCAAAGCCTGCAAGAGATGTGTGCAAAATAACCAAGCTTTATCCGCGCAGGGTAAGACTATACCAGCTCCCAATCCCTTCTCGCCCTTTTCCAACTCCTCCAAGAGGCGGAAATTTCGGGGTATTTTGGCGCCCATGTTTGATGTGTCTAGTCTGGTAGGCAAGTACGAAATGAGAGGAGACGTCAATGAATAGTGCAGACTTTTGACTAAGACGGGTGGAGCCTTTTTCGTATTGCTATATGGGTTTGCGTCGTTAGAGTTCGATATGGTAATATGGTAAGAGAGAAGAAGAAGATAGGTAGGTCACGCAGCCTTACGACAAGTTATAGCAGGTGATAAAGGCAAATGATGCGGGATGGTGGGGTTTCGTCGGGCGCTGTGGTACCTGGAGGGGGGGAGGGGGAGGGGGAGGTCCCGCCGCTATGGCAAGATTTAAAGTTCCAAGTTGCAAGTTCCAAGGTTTCAGGACCAATGGGAGAAGGTAGAACCTATTACATATTAACAAGTACCTAGGGGTAAGTATAAATTATTGCATTAAACCTGGAAGATGTAGTTAGTTAGATGAAGTGAATTTTTAGAATTTGTATATTTTCTCAATTTTTATTTACGATAGAACAATGTTTGACCTTCTCGTCTACAGGCACATGGTATAGGTACCTAGGTACATACATATCCACAAAAGCACTGGTTTTATCTGTTGCATCTGTGGCTGAAACTCAATGGCGCAGCTTCTAGATTAGTCATTGCCAATTTCTCGGTATTAAGCGGTAGACTTATGACGAATCTGGCAAGAAGCTCTCAAAGCTCACAACTAAGACTTGAACATCTATCTTTGTTCGATGCCTCATGAAATTAGACACATTTCCAAATAATTTCTATTTTCAAATCACAATAAACTGACTATACCTTTCAACAGATGGATTCTACTCAACCTGATTGGCCAAGATGACCACTCAGCTTCTCTCTTCGGAGCTAACCAATCTCATACAGGAGAGCAAACGAAAGCACAATGATCTTAGACAGGTATGTGTAAATTTGAACTCATCCCTAACTCAAGACTCAAGCTTCTCGTGTTTAGTTATCGAAATAAGAACCCAGGCTAACTCTTGTTCAGGCAGCCGAGAAGTCCTTGGAGGAGCTCAAAGGAATTCGGGCCGCGAATGAGGCACAACTTGCTGCCGGTATGCTCTTATTCTATAATGACTATCATGTCAAGGAATGCTCATAACATGATCCAGAACTGTCCCAAAAGGTGAACTTCGTCAACCCTTTTGTTATAGCCTGCGGGACAAAAAATGCCAAGTTTACTGGAATAGCCATTGTTTGCTTGTCACGTCTCATCCTTGTGACAGCACTCCCGCGGTCTAAGTTGAGTCCCGTCTTAGAAGCACTACGAGAGGCTACCTCGGCTGGGCTTGATGTTCAACTTAAGATTCTGCAGGCTCTGCCCTCATTACTTCAGAATTATTCCCGAGAGATCCAAGGTGACCTCCTGGTCACAGCGCTGAATATCTGCTTCATTCTGCAAACGACCAAGAACCTTGTCGTCAACAACACATCTGCCGCTACCCTTCAGCAGCTTGTTATGACCGTGTTCGAAAAAGTAGCGGCAGAGGACAGTGAGTTAACCATCAATTTAGGGTGATATTTCTGAACTAACATCGTCTAGAATCATCACCCGACGGGAATTTTGTCGGCGACGCCCCTACTGCCGATGGTGATGTTCAGCTTCGTCCGGCATCCATGGATGCGTACCGCATCTTTAAGGATATTTGTCTCATGACGGAAAATCAACGGCCAGAATATCTTCGGTTTACTGGGCTTCCTCAGACATTTGGCTTGGAATTGATAGAATCAGTCTTGAGCCAGCATGCTCCTATTTTCACCGACTCACGTCACCCGGAACAGGCGCATATACTCCGAACAAGGGTAATGCCTTTCGTCATCAAAGCATTATCTGAAAAGCCGAGCTTCGCAACTTCCGTCCGTCTTGTGCGTATTTTATACACATTACTAAGGAAACATCTAGACGTTCTACCATCTGAGGGTGGCGAGGCTCTTGATACACTCACTCAGTTGGTAGATCAAGACACAGCTGCCTGGAGGAGAGCATTATGTATGGAGGTATTTCGTGGTATCTTCTCTGAACCTCCCCTTCTCCGGCGGATTTTTACATTATACGACTCTAAGGAGGGAGAGAAGGACGTCCTCAAAAACCTGACCGCTACATTTGTTAGAGTCAGTACAGAAAAACCAGTGATTATTGGTCTTGGTCATCAGTCTACCATTCCAGTAGTCAACCCCTATGCAAACATGGGCGGTTCATCAGATCAAGCGATGCTCGAGGCCAGTGGTGTCACTGGGATTATCAGCGGATCTGTTGGCGAGGGCGGCAATACTGGGATTAGCTCCCAATGGAGTACGGTCAGAGTCGCCTGTATTGATCATCTCGATAAGACCGAGCCGCCGTTGGTTCCGGAGTCGTACATCTATGCGTTGACCTTGTCTTGCATTACTTCGTTGTCTGAGGGATTGGCAAAATTTATCTTGCCGCTCACAGTTCCTCCTGATAATCGAACTCGCAAGCGCAATGCCAAGCAGACAGAAACAGGGAGGGATTCCCCCGGGCTGATCGATGATGATAATGGTCCGAAAACAGCAATTGAGAGGACAGCAACTATGAACTCCCTCGAGAGGTCGGGATCATTCAAAAAAAACCCAGTGCCTCTTAACCCTTTGGCTGTTAAGGACCATCCCTTACATGTCGAAGTTGAGATATGCGCAGCCATCATTGATGAATGTTGGCCAGCTATCCTCGCAACATGTTCCACATTCCTCTATGCTGCTCTCGATTCAGAATATTACCATGGCCTTGTTCGAGCCTTTCAGAAATTCGCCCATGTTGCAGGATTGCTTCACCTCACAACACCCAGAGACGCTTTCCTCACCACTCTAGGCAAAGCAGCTGTACCGCCGAATGTATTCACTGCCTGCCTCAACACAGGCGCACCTAAGCCTACTGCGCCCAGCCCAGTTCATGAGCCTCCAAACAGCATCCTGGGCAATGCCAGGGGTCTCCTTAGCGTCGATAATCTCGTAACTCCAGTGGGTGCTGCTGGCGAGAGACAAAGACAAGCGTCTGTGGACGCCAACACCATACCACAAACATTAAATACCCGGAACCTGTTATGCTTGCGAGCACTCTTGAATCTAGGCATAGCTTTAGGGCCAACTCTTACCTCCTCCTGGTCGATTGTCTTGGAAACTTTACAGCAGGCCGACTTCGTTTTATTCACGACTGGAAAGGCTTCCGGTAGAACACCAATTGCCGGGAAGGGTCCGGATCCGAAAGCAGAGAATGAAGCCTCGTTGCTTTTGGCTAACTTCAGTACTGAGATTAGGGCTGTCGAAACCGCCGCATCGCGACTCTTTGAAAGCACTGTTGATTTTCCTAACGGTGCTTTTGTGGAGGTCGTCGATGCTATCTGTACTCTACTAGATCAGCAGCCTGAACCAGGTTCGGAACCATCAAGCCGGCCACAGTCATCACCTTCATTGACACCACCGATGCAAAGCCTCCGGACACCGAGTGGCCAGCATCGGAGACTGATCAGCGTATCTAGTATAGCGCCTACAGGACCGAGCCAAGAAGACCAGTTCGCCCTTGCAAAGATTGGCGAACTTGCAACCATCAACATTGAGAGACTCTTGACCTACCCCCCGGATGTATCGGGATGGACACGCATCACGACAGAACTTATTAGCGCACTAGGTTCCGTTTCTATGCCAGCGCAGATTCGCACTCGCGCTGCAGATATCCTCGTACGATTAATCTTAGACGCAGCCAAGTCTGTTGCGGGTCTCGATGACGAGACCCGCGGTAGGGTCCAACTTCGTCTCCTAGAAGCCCTCCGAGACTCTTTGTTGCCACTACAAATGGAAGACCGTGCGGCTTCCGTGGCCACTCATTCGACAGACATCGACATCCACAAAATTATACTCGAAGGCCTCAAAAGCCTCCTTGACGACTGTGGTGATGCGCTTCTGAGTGGTTGGGAGATCACGTTCGAGGTTATTGGTAGCATTTTCATCCCCAGAAGGTTTGGTAATGATAGCGCACGCGACGTTAGCGACCAGCCTCTTACTTTAACAACACGATCCGGCAAGCTTATTAGATCCGCATTCAATTCTCTACAGTTGATTTGCTCCGATTTCCTCAGCTCATTACCAAAGTCATGCTTTCTGATTCTTGTTGATACCCTGTACAAATTTTGCTCACAGGACGACGATTTAAATATCGCGTTGACGGTAAGCCACCTCCACGGCCTCACTTGTCTGCCGTACTAATATATATTTACCTACTAGACTGTCACTTTCTTTTGGGTACTTTCTGATTTCTTATCTGGAAAAAGCAAGTTGCTTCCTATTACTGATAGTCTCGTTGATGATCCCGATGGCATTTCACTAGTCGAGAAGGCCTCAAACGCGGAACACGCTTCCTCCGACGCAGCCTTGTGGATGCTTCTCCTATTAAGATTGACTACCGTGACCATCGACGAGAGACTCGATTTGAGAAATAGTAGGTATCCTACATTTTATTACGTTTCTGCGCTAACGACGTTTCAAGGTGCCATTCAAACACTTCTACGAATTTTTGATGCGTATGGAGACAGACTTGGTCCTGAAGCATGGTCTGTCTGCATCAAATCTGTGATCTTCAAACTTCTCTCTTCTATAGAGAAGGAACTTGAAGATGTTGTCAAACAAGAAGTCGACGATAAATTCCGGTATGACTGGTATGATACGGCTGTTGTGGTGCTCAATGGCATATCCAGTCTCCTGGCCAATTATCTCGATGTGCTAACTGTCCATCCGACATTCAACTCCTACTGGCAGCAGCTCTTAGGCCATTTTGCTGCTCTACTCGATTTCCAAGTCCTCGAGATTAGCACAGCAACCTTCAAGGCACTAACCCGGATGCTTTCACAAAACCAGAACGGCACAAAACAAAATTTCAACAAAACAACGATTGACCTAGCCTGGGACTTATGGTCTCGCGGAGTCCCTGTTTCAAAGAGTAGCAATACTGGCAAAATCACGGACAACCAGAATTGCCTCCTCGCTTACGTCGCAGCTCTTCGCGACGTGTATCGTCTTATACAAGTTGATCTTACCGTTAACCGTATTCGTCAAATGTTGACACTATTGAGAGAAGTTATGCAGGTCGCTACTCCTGGGTCATACGTAGCTGATATCGATCATGTCACGCCTTTGCAGGGCCAAGTTCTAGAAGTGATAAAGTTACTTCGAACCGACCTGCTAGGGGCACCGTCCGCTGTGATATATCAGGTTTCTGAATTCATATCGCTGGCCTTCCTCGAAGAACATGCTATGTCGAATCAACGAAACTCACAAAAACGCACATACGTTGCCATGTCTAAAGCCAGCATGTCGTTTCTTCAATCATTGATTGTGCATCATGCCTACGATATTAACATTTACAGCGACGGCGCATTCCTAGCCGCGCTCACGGCTTTATCGAAACCAATCGTGCTCAAATATCGATTTCCTATTATCACCAAGACAGAGCAGCCCTGGAGATTGTCAACAACATCTGCTTTGGCTATTCTTGAGGCTACTCTTCCGCAGCTTCATAAACTCGAAATTCCCCGACCAAACCTGCAGGATATCTGGGAGATGATTGTCACAATCGCCAATGGTATCATTAGCGCAGACTGCGATGCGCCACCAGACCGAGTTAACATTGCAGAAGATCAAGATTTCGATATCGCTTCCTTCTTGAAACTCCGCGAACTCATCATTCCATCCCTGGGCGGAGAGGTAGTGGCGGATAAGACGAGAAAGGTGTTTGCGGAAAATCTATTCCGCATGTCCATTATACATGCACCCGCTCCTACCGAATCCTCACTCATCTACGGAACCAATGGAGGTGATGTAGTCGGATTGTCGAACCTATATAAGCTGCGCAGAGGTCGTACAATTGATCCGCCTCCCGCTAAACGCGAGAAGATGTGCTACATCTGCGTGGAAGAATTATTCGACTTGGTAACCAACCATAATGAAGCATTAACGCCTCATATTACCGTCGTACCACCGACACCAGCTTTCGCACCACCTGGAAATTCAGCATCAGCTAACCTGCCGTTCGAATCTCCCCGCGCCCTTTATATACGACTAGCTACAATAGCAGCGCCGTACCTGATCCTACGAGCGGCGCTCACGTTAAGATCATACATCGCAGACCAGCCTCTGCGCGGCCGCATGCCGCAACCGCTTAGTCAACGCAAGGAACTAGCTCGGATGCTGGAGAGATTGGTCGAGCTCAAGAGCGAGCCGGAAGCCATCCCAGATACGCCAAATGTGGAGAGCGAGAGCCGGAAGCATCTTCTGAGGCTCTACCCGTTGCTAGTCAGCGCTATCAGCGTCGCTGGCACGAGCGGGGATGAGGGCACGCTGAAGCTACTGACGAATGCATTGGAGGTCGTTGGATCTGAATTAGGAGTTTGAGGCTAGTGCTGAGTGACGAGAGGGAAAGGTGTCTTGAATTCATCCGTTACTTGATTAGTAGCGTTTTTGAGTTATCTTGTAACGATTGTACATAAGGTGATACAACTGAATAGAACTCATACTCATGATCTCTAAACAATCCATTGCATGATGATGTTGGCGAGCTAGGTTAGAAGAGAGTTGCGTCTGTTGCGCAGACTTGTGTGATTGTCTTTGAAACTATCATTACAGGCATTGCCGGGTCTATGTAGCTGTAACCTGCCTATGAGCCATAGCCCAAGCCTCTCGACCCCTGTCAATGGTGCAATGCGTCCGCGTGAGTTGTGTAGTCGTATGTGAGTATGAGGTGTCGTAAAATTACAGATCCGTACATAAGATGTGAGAGCTTAAGTAGGGAGGATATGGTGTCAACGGTGCGGTGGTAATGGTGGTGATGATAACGATGCTGCCCGCTGACGCCGTGCTCAGCCAGTTTTCTGGTACTCTCCCCTTTTCCTCGTCCTTGGCCAAATAGCCTTAACCCCCTTTTCGATAGACACGAGTTGCTTGCTTATTGGTGATGGTGTTACAGCGAGCCTTGTTACTTGAACACGGCTCATTTACTTTTTTTAATCCCCGTCTCTCCCCGTTTTCCTTTCCTTTCATGATAGTTTATTTTCATCTCAATGTCTTCGTAAATTGGTGATAGCTCCCCTAAACCCCTTTCCCCGCCTTCCTTCCCTAGTATCATACCGAGCATAACGTCTCAATTCATTTCACTTCCTGCCAGTCGTGTTATCAAATTCCCTCACCATCGAGTCCACGACGCTCGGCTCCTCCTCCGGCTCCTCCTCGGCCTTCTTCTGCTCGAGCAGCTGCTTGGCCATGGTCCGGCTCTGCGCCTCGCCCACCTTGCCGTAGACGCTGAGGCCGGTGGCGATCATGCCCCCGATGTCGCCGACGTTGCCCGGGACGACGACGGCGGTGCTCTCGCGCGCCAGCTTGCCGAAGGCGTCGACGTACTTCTCGGCCACGCTGAGGCTCATGGCGCCCTGGGCGGCGGGCCCGCCCTCGAAGATGCTGCGGGCGACGGCGTCGATGCCGTTGGCGGTGGCCTTGGCCTTCATGAGGATGGCCTCGGACTCGCCGGAGGCGCGGTTGATCTGCTCGGCGCGCAGGGCCTCGGAGGCCAGAATGACGCTCTGCTTCTTGCCCTCGGCGATGTTGATGGCGCTCTGGCGCTGGCCCTCGGACTCGAGGATCTCGGCGCGCTTGGACCGCTCGGCCGTGACCTGCCGGTGCATGGCCTCGACGACGGGCGCCGGCGCGTGGATGTCCCGGATCTCGTACCGCAGGCACGTGACGCCCCACGCCTGCGCGGCTTCGTTGATGGCGGCGGTGATGTTGGTGTTGAGGGCGGCGCGCTCCTTGAGCACGTGGTCGAGCGTCAGCTGGCCGATCTCGCTGCGCATGGTCGTCTGGGCGAGCTGCGAGATGGCGTATTCGGCGTCTTCTACTCCGTAGCTGGTGGGGGTTTCCAGTTAGTTGACGAGTGCTATGGGTCATGACCTAGGAAAGGTGTATGTAAAGGGGGTAGACGTACCTGGCCTTGTAGGCGTCAAAGACCCGCGTATATAAAACACCGTCTAACTCCAACGTCACGTTGTCGGCTGTGATGGCACTCTGACTAGGTATTTCTATGGCCACTTCTTTCAAGCTCTTGACATAGGCGATCCGGTCGAGAAAGGGGACGAGAATGGCTAGGCCCGGTTCGAGAATGCGGCTATACTTTCCCATGCGCTCGACGATCCATGCCGTTTGTTGAGGTACGAAGCGGATGATGGTGTTGGCAGGTAAAGAGGGGCGTTGGAAGTAGGAGGGGGGGACACTGCCGAGGCCGGTGATACCGGTAGGTGACGGAGATGAAGATTTAGTGGTATTGTAAAATGTTCGAAGAGTCCCTATCGTGAGAGTCGGGGCTAGCAGTGCTCGAGATGTTTGTCCTGTGATTCCTCGCCGTAAGTTATACGAGATGACCCTCTCAGCTCTGGTCAGCGACATGATTGCTGCCGTTTACACACACTCTCGTTGCTCTCGTTATTATAAATGTTGCTGTTGAAATGGTGATATGACTGGCAGAGGCTAAGGGCCACGGTAACTAACGAGTTACGAATCGCGAGTCGCGAGTCGCGGGGGGGTATAGAGTTGAGTGAGTGAGTTAGTTGGTGAGACTTGAGAAGCTTCGAACATTTCATTTAATCTTTTTTTTTTCTTTTTTTCCTTTTCCCGAGCTTCAACTTAATTCATTAATTAATTGGGTCTTCGGACTTTACTAGCGTACCTAGGCAGCCTAGGTCTGTATGTAGGATGAGCTCGTAGTACGGTATTGAATCCGTTAGGTACCTAGGTACCGCTCACGTATTACGTAAATACTTTTATATAGATATTAGGTAATGTTGTCCAATCCATAAATCCCATAAATTCATATCTATGCAACTATTACAGTGCATACCTATGTAACATGCAATAATACAGAAAGCCTTTGCCCCTAATCTCTGAAGTAGTACATCTGCCCAATAATTCTGATTTTACGTATTCCACTCTTCTATTTATTCTTCGGTAGATCAAAGTCCACCTTTCCGCCTTCATCATCCGCTATTAACTCTTTACGATGTGGTCTATCTCTAAAACAGTTGTAGCACGCCACCGCCTCGCACTTTTTACATCTATACGTATCGTTTGAAGAGTGGTCCTTAAGCTCACACTCGTGAACTCCATCGAGTGCCGCGAAGAAACCGTTATGTGTACAAGTCTCTGATGGTGCCGGTTCCTCATCGTATGCATATGCACACGGCTGACCCTCTATGAATCATGGAGTCAGATATATCCATTCAGGTAAGACGCAAGGCTATCCAGGTATGAGAGAAGATATGAACTATACGCACCATCCATTCCACTCTTCGCTGAGTTCAACGCTGCCTCTCTACTATCAACGTCAACAGAAACATGTCTGCAATTGCATTTTCCAAATGGCTTTCCACAGACAAAGCAGAATAAGAATCCGCACTCGCAACTAGGCCCGGAGAAGTGAGTAAACAAGAAAATACAGCAATCGTCTCAGGGACTGGAGCATACATGACCATGTTACAACCCGACCAATGCTCACACACCCGGCCGCAATTTCTACACTTCTGCCAACCTTCTTCCTCGAATATCTTATTGAATCTTGCCTTTTCCGCGTCTTCTGCACAATCCCCGTCGTGTTTCTCCTTGCCACACGGGACACAGGTCATTTTTCCGCAGTCTTTTTCCCCACACTTGCCATAGCCGTCAGAGCGTGCGGCCGGAGGTATGAAAGCGCGGCACGAGCCATCGAAGCAACAAAGCCGATCAGTGCAATAATACTCATTTTGCTTCCTTTCGTACCGCTTGAGTACCTCAAAAGGGATGACACCGACAAGGTCAAGCCCGGCCGGGATCACTTCTGAATGGTTACATCGTACGGGGAAGTATTTTTCTCTGGCGATAGCGTGCTCAAAAAGCTCCTCGATACATTCATAGTGATAGCAACACCCGCAGGCCAAAAACAGAGAAGGACGATATATGACAAGGCCCTCTGCAATCGCTTCCATCTCTTCAGTACAGAGAGCACACAACCTCATCTCCTTACCATTTTCTTTACTCTCATTTTCGTGGCTAGTAGTTAGCCCAGGAGCACTGGTCATAGTGCTTCTTAGGTTCAAATACGATAGTAGATGCTGTTAAATGGCTTAGGAACCAGGAGGGCGCTACCAAGTGACCAGTGCTAGTGTGCCTAAATATTAGAAAAACGCTCATCCATGTACCAGACGCGAATGAACCCAGGTATGTTAGTTATATAATTGTGTATCTACCTACCTCGGTATTTAACACCTAGTCACGTCGTGTTTTGCTCCTCGCTGACTCATAGTGTATAACGAGCACATAGGTTACTCTGTTCTTTGGTTGCTATGTGGCAGGTGTGCAACAAGAACAGCATGACTACACTCAAAACGACTGTTTATCTCTTCAAAACGTCCAGTCGACCCCTCTGGTGGTACACGTTGGGCCTGTTTTGGTGCAAATTGATTGCTTTAAAATATTTAAAGCCTTTATGCCCGTCCCTTGGTGTTTATGGTGTGTATCTTCCTTGTAAGCGTACGGTATTCCCCAATAATCGCTTGAGTCCCCTGATATCGAGATCTCCAGAGCCGATATAGTGAGCTAGATTTTCCATAATCCTTTCACCAGTTTGGCGCAATTGTTCTCAAGAATCACGAAGATGGCACGCCCAGAATGAATCTGGAAGGTAGGAATGTACCCAGAGATGCGGGCAGCTTGGCAGACTCCTCAAAACCCGATCATTCCGTATCCTCTAGAGGTTTACGCCAATTAGAAAGCTGAGATAAAAAGTAGTCTGTTTGCCAATGTCACTGCGTCTTCCTGACCTTGCCTAGCAAGATCTTGCCAAAATTATGTTGATGGTTAATACGGATTAATCTCCGACTCCATGGCGCACTTATATAACGCGGTTTGGCAGCCAACATGAATAAATAAAATATCGCGACCTGAAGCAAGAAGGTTCCCCTCTTCTTTCTGCTTAAGACACCTCTATCTTCTTTGCAATGAAGCTAATTCATTGGGCTTCGATATTAGTTTCGCTCACCGCAAGTGCCACAGCGCTTCCAAAGACCGACGTTGTAACCTACGATGGATACAAGGTCTTGAGGGTAAATACGAATAGGCACCCGTCTGTCGTGAAGGAGAAACTATCGAGAATTTCGTATGAGCAATGGAACTACGATGTCTATAAGCACATTGACATCCTCATTTCTCCTGATCAGATAGCTCCTTTTGAAGCGCTTAATCTTGAATACAAAGTCATGCACAATGACCTAGGAGACTCCATCGGCAAAGAATCCACTCCGAAGTCCTCAAGGCGGAGACAAACTGGGGACCTCGCGTGGTATGATTCATACCATGACTACGACGATCATATTCAATATTTCAAGGATTTACAACTATCTTTCCCAAACAACTCAGAGCTTATATCAGCTGGGACGTCATATGAAGGAAGAGATATCTACGGCCTTCATCTGTGGGGTGCGAGCGGGCCTGGTAAGCCAGCAGTATTGTATCATGGAAACGTACATGCTAGAGAATGGATCACCTCGCCGGTAAGCAATAACAACGAAGTGCTGTTGCGAATGTTGGCAAACTAAAAGTTATAGGTTGTCGAGTACATATCCCTCCAATTAATCACCGGTTATAATAACGGTGACAACCTCACTCGCTCATTCGTGGATAACTATGACTTCTACATACTTCCGATCGTAAACCCGGACGGCAAGTCGTACCACATTTTAACCTGAAAACTTTCTACAGACTAATACTTCGAAGGCTTTGTGTATTCCCAAACGACAAATCGGTTATGGCGTAAAACCCGGCAACCGCCACCTCCGTCTGCGAACCAATCTTGTTTTGGTCGCGACATCAACCGCAACTGGGAGTTCCAATGGGGTTCTAACCCCCTGGGAGCCTCGACTGACCCTTGCTCGGAGACTTATATGGGAGAGGAGCCCTCAGATACTCCGGAGAATCTGGCATTGGATAAACTAGTGCGGCAGCTGCGCGATGGGGCAGGCATCAAGCTCTACATCGACTGGCATAGCTACGGCCAGTACATTTTATCTCCGTATGGGTACAAGGAGACGCTATACGCGCCGGAGCTAGGCAAGTGGACGAAGGCGGCGAGCATCCTAAGTGAGACAATTCGGGACAGTTCGGATGCTCGGACAACGTTCACTTTCGGCCCTAGCGGTGCTGTGCTATATCCTACGGTGGGTGCGGCACCCGACCATGTTTACAGCATTGGTGGCGCGGAATTTTCATACACTATCGAGCTCCGGGACACGGGCACCTTCGGATTCGTGATACCCCCAGATCAGATTAGACCGTCTGCCGAGGAACAATGGGAGGGACAGAAGGCACTTCTAGGCTTGCTGGACGAGGAGTTCTTTGACGGAATAGGGCCGGCTTGATCACTATGACGATCAAATTCCATTCCGCAAGCTTGGGAGTGCGTTTGCCAAATTCAAACAATATCCAAACTTACCTGAACTGTGACACCAGTAAAACTCACTGGGATGCCTAGGTAGCAAATTTAAAAATTTCAGAACCCTTAGAATTTTGCTTCTAGTATCGTTGCCTCGGCAGTGCATATATCCATAAGCAATTATCTCCAGTACCTGTAATTCATATCCCCTCTTCATTATCTCTATCTCGTTTTCTTTCCTAACTCCATTACTACTTCGCCCCTTTACTCTACCAACATGTTCCTATTATGGAGTCTCATAACGCCGAACAATCGTTCGCTTAACTCCGTAAAGGAGACTCTGTAGACATACGAACTTATTTAACCTTCATCGTTTGATGTACTTAGACTCGCATATTATATTATCAGTGGCGATGTAGTATCTTTAAACTAGGATGAGTAGAGCTACAACCTTTCCCGATATCGCAAAATGATAATTAGATGATCATACGTACATAGAACTAATATTCTCAGATACAGGTATGAATGCGGCACAGTCAACTGCGTATGATTGTAAATAGCATGGAGGTAGTGGCTCACTCCCGGTCGGCCATCCGTCCTCTGATTACGAAATGTATCCGAGACTACTTAGGTAATTCATCCGCGATGACAAATGACCATCAACTGACAGAGCACCTAGGTAGCAACGAGTCGCAAAGTTTACTCCGTCTTTACCCCCCGAGAAGAATGAAGATGTAAGTAGGGATTGAATCAACATGTATAAAAAGGACATTATAAATGCGAAATAGGAGTGCTGGTGCAGAGAATTGAATAGTAAGTACAAGATTATGGGATTCCTTTTTGATCTACCAAGACTTTAGAGATAATTACTCAAAATGTCATCATCAAATCCACCCCAGCTCCCAGACACTTACAAGGCGTTACTATTCAAATCTGCTTCCACCCCACCCACTATAGAGTCGTTCCCGTCTCCCAAGCCGGAGCCCGGCTCGGTCATCGTCAGGCCCTTATTCAGCTGGGTGTTCAACTACGCGGCGGATATATTCACCAAAGGCAACCCACGTAGCTACCACGTCAATTTCCCTATCATCGGTGGAGGGAATGCCATCGGTCGCGTTGCCGCCGTGTCCTCGGATGCTAGAAGCCTCCAGGTGGGCGACCTAGTCACGGTCGATCCCATCATCAAGGAGCGCGACGGCGCTCATCTATCGAACGTCCGGGGTCTCGGCTTCTCGGACAACGGTACGTGGGCCGAGCTGGTCCAAGTGCCTCTGGAGAACGCGTTGCGCATCGACGAGGTCGCGCTGAAGAGAAATAACATTGCTATAAAGGACGTGGGGTTCTATTCGCAACTCGTAGTCGCCTATGGGGGCCTCCGCGAAGTAAACCTGACCGCAGGCGAGACCGTGCTAATCACGCCGGCCACAGGGAACTTCGGCGGCGCGGCTGTGCACGTCGCGCTCGCAATGGGAGCGCGTGTGGTAGCTATGGGTCGTAATGAGTTCATCTTGGCCGGGCTGAAGGCGGTGGCTCCGGGCAGGATTGATACGATCGTGCTCAGTGGAAGTGTAGAGGCGGACATGGCTGCTATTGCGAAATACGGACCGATCGACGTGTTCCAAGACTTTTCACCGCCGATGGTAGAGAACAAATCGCACATCCAAGCGGGCATTTTGTCCGTGCGGATAAACGGCCGGGTGAGCCTCATGGGGAATGTTAAAGACCTGGAGATCCCGTATCATGCAGTTGTGTATCGGGGATTAAGGATACAGGGGACCTTAATGTACACGCGAGACCAGGCCTTGGATATGCTTAAGCTGATCGAGACCGGGACGTTGAAGCTAGGCACAAAAGCCGGCTTGGAATGCAAGGGAATCTTCGAGCTCGAGGATAAGGAGGCGGCGCTTGACTTTGCTGCAAAGGAGGCCGGAGCTGGTAGCGCGGTTTACTTTGCTCCGAATAAGGAATAATGAATGGATCGTACATAAGCCTCCGGAAATGGTACATCAAATGAAATGTGTTGGACCCATTCCATAAATTGACACTAGTTGTGTATTGGTTTGTTCAACCATAATTAATGTTTCTTTGGTATAAGTGGACACCAAGTATTTTGAGGTTATTCAGACCCATATATAGACCCACGCTACCCCTTGACCTGGTGGTTATCCCCTTGAATACGGCCGATCATCCAGATCTTCGGGTGATCAGCCTCTCGCCGCGAGCATCCGCTTACCCATAATTAAAGCCGACTAACCGGAAGCTCTTGATATTAATACGATGCCAGCCGTTGTCAATAGGTCCAGAAAGCAGGGGCTTCAGAAATACATATAAACGTGATACCTCGCCGTCAACTCGATTAGAACTATTGGGTTGGCAGCATACTGTTCTCCGTTTAATTTTAATGATTCACCTTTGGGCGAATTAATTTCTGGGCTCTCAGCGCAGGTGAACACTGGTGCCTGCTTACACCGCCGTGATATGTTCGCATGTAAAGCACAGGAGCCTGTGGCAAGTAACCGCCATATTCTGTAGTTTTTTCTGCTTTAGACTGCCTACTATGTCTGTCGTTGTCGGAGACTATGTCTCATCTCGAATCGGTATTAGGGGTTATTCGCCCTATACTCGTGAATACAAACCTCAAGAGAAAACGTCAACAATGGCACCGCTTCTGAATTCTGCGACGGAATATTACCGCTATGAAGTTCTTCCGCAATCCGGTCCTGAGAATCATCATTTTCGCCTATTAGACATTCTCCCAAGTGCCAGCAAAGAGGAGCCACTCCAGCTTCGTTTACAGACACTACGCCTCGAAGACGACCCCGATTATGAATGCCTTTCATATGTTTGGGGCAATTCGGACGAGGACCACGACGTCCTGATCGTAGGGAACGACACCGAGCTACGGAAGTTTAAAATTCGTAAAAATCTCCATGACGCTTTACGGGCATTACGGCATCCGTCACAATCCCGGACCGTTTGGGCGGACGCACTCTGCATCAACGAGGCGGACAATGTAGAGCGCGGCAGACAAGTAGCGCTCATGGGTCTTATATACTGGTCCGCGTCTCGGGTCAATATCTGGCTAGGCTTGGATCCGCGAGGCGTTGCAAAAGGGGCATTCGAAGCTATGAGACCCATATCGGCCGCACATTGGAGATCCGACGGCAGCATGTCAAGTTTTAGCAAAGAACAAGCCGCAGCGCTCGATCCGGTTCCTTGGGTCGGAGTCACGGAGCTCTATCGAAATTCCTGGTTTCAACGTGCATGGGTGCAACAGGAGCTCGGCCTTTCGAAGGAAGCATACTTCTACTGGGGGGACGCCCCTCCGGTTGATGTGAGAGACGTCTTTGGCTTCGACATCTGGATGGAGAACATTGGTGACGTTGTCAGGGCTCGTTTTATTGGTGACGCGTCGGGAGTACGTGGAACACGGAATTTGTGGTTGCAGTATAGCCGTGTGACTCGTACCGATTGGCCAGGTGACCACGAAGAGTTCATGGCTACGAACCCCTTCCTGCAAATCTTGGTAGATGGTTCGAATTGCAAGGCTTCAAATTCACGAGATCATGTCTACGCATTCCTAGGCCATCCTGCCGCACGGAGACGATATGCCTATGAGAACGACCAAAGTATGAATTACCAGGAGATGTTTCATGACACAAGCCAAACACTCGTGACCCCCGACTATTCAAAGGCCGTCGAGGAAATCTATCTGGAGCTGGCCAAGAAGTTACTGGTGCAGCATGGCGACTTGCGAATACTTGGTGCTGTTTCGCACCCAGGTGGGACAATCGCATCTGACTTTCCTAGCTGGGTTCCTCGATGGAATGCCAATCAACATCGCAAGACTATTGGCGTTTCGGTGGTCTTGTGGCCAAAAACTTTTGAAGTTCCGGGTATCCCCATAATGCGTATTGATGATAATACGCTTCATGTTCAGGGCCTCACCATTTCAACTGTTTCTAGTCTCATCAGGTGGAGCCAAGAGTGCGTAGACTACACTATGCCCGATGTTTTTGCCAGGCATAGTACTATAGAATTATTGCATGGGAGGCGGCTATTCCAGACACAGGATGGAGAAAAAGGTCTAGTACAGGATATAGTACAAGTTGGGGATGTCGTAGTTCTCTTAGTAGGCGCATGCTCTCCTTGCGTTTTGCGACATGTTGAAGGTAGGAAATACAAACTGGTGGGCACCTGTATGATGCTCGGTATACAGGACCATGAGCTTAACGAAAAGATCAACAAGGGCCGAGAGAATATATCGGAAATGGAACTAATTTAGAGCGAATGATTGTATTGTAAAATAGCATAAAAGGAGCCTTGTCGGATAAAAACATGCCACTTAAATAGCGGTAATGAAGGATGGATAGAAAAAAAAGGAAAGTAATGAGGTCCAAGAACCCTCCTTTCAGATCAGAATTCGAAATCAATTCGTCTTAGAGATTCGCCCCTGATTATATAACCCTTCACCCAGTGGTCTGCTTCGCAACATTCGGATATTCCACTCCGCCGGCCCAGACACGAGCTATATCCCTAGTGTTTGTGATGTTCACCAAAGGATTACTATTGAGTAGAATTAAATCCGCACGCATTCCAGGTTTGATCGTACCCCTATCATTTAGCCTATGCACCGTCGCGGGCACAATCGTCGCAGCACGTAAAGCTTCGAGAGGTGTCATGCCGAAATCCACAAAGTTGGCCATTTCCTGGTGCAGCGACTCGCCATAGGGGAAGTAGACTATGGGTACCGTATTACCGACCGAATCCGTGCCGGCCAGTATCGGTATTCCGGCGGCATGTAGCTGCTTCACGTTCTCAATCACGTGCTCATACGACGCGTTGGCCGTGTTGTTCCCACGTAGAAACTGGCCGATCTCCGGTTGTATAGTGTATGCGCGCCGGAAGATTTCGACAGTCGGCGTGGCAGCTAGGCCGAAGTCCTTGATCGACTTAATGAGAGAGAGAGGTAGTAAACCGTCATCGGGAATGTGCTGTAAAACGTCTACTCGTGCTGATACTGCTCGTGTATATGGAGCGAAGCTAGGCGCATGCGCGACAACGAAATGTTCTAGGGAGTGTGTATACTCGACTATCTCGTTCTGCTGATCCTGAGTCGGTCCGTCAGCCGCCCCTACGATTTTGAAATAGTTGGAGCCGTTGCTAAAGGAATAATCAACGAGGAATTTTGGATCCTCTCCAGGAGATAGGCGTAGTTCAGCTGGTACTGGGTTGAGCTTAGCGTTTCCTCCCGATGGAGCAAGAGCGGGTAGCATAGAGGCGAACAGCGTCGCCAGGCCTGGGTTTGACTTGAGCGAGTTGCAGAGGTCATAAGTAGGACAAGCCATATTGAAGATGGTCGTGACGCCATACGAAGTCATGTTCTCTAGGCCTTCGACCGATTGCACGTGTGAGTGTGCATCTATCAAGCCGGGGATCAGGATACGGTTGGCACCGTCGATGGTCTGTTCGACATTCTCGTCGGAATCGGTGATATACTCGCCATCAATGATAACAGTCTGCGGTTTGCCTATAGCGAAGCCATCAAAGACTCTCACATTATGTATGGCTGTCTTGACGGAAGCCGGTACATCGCGCTTACGGAGGGCTTCCTGTACCTCCCATAAATGAGGTGCGCGGACATGATCGTGCAGACAAGCTTCCGATCGTTGGAAAATGATGAGTGAAACTGAGATGAGGTTTTTGAGTTGCATCTTGCTACGGATGTCCTAAGGGGAATAATGAGATGGAATGTCAAGGACTGATATCGAGTCGAAATCCATGGTAGTTTATACCTACCTAGATATATATACCTCTAGGTATCATCTTATGCCAACCCGAAAGCCAGAGCATACATGATCATAGACTGAAATCATAGGGAGTTGAGCTTGCGTAACTAATATGAGAAAATCTTCAGTCCTCGACTCCTCGTACACTAAGCTTGAATAGTTGAAAGAGATCATCGCTGTCCATGAGCTTGATAGTTTTCAAGAGATTAGGAGTTATTATTGACGAGTTAAAAGTCGGCATTGCATTTTCGTGAGTACTGGCCAGTTGCATCGTTTCCCGCTGTAGAAATGGTAAAGGGTAAAAGGTAAAAGTGAATATCTTGACCAAGATTTCTACTTTTACTACCCTGGTGAAAATAAACGAAATTAGGAGTGTTGCAGGGTTATTCGTACACTAGTCCTAGAAAGAGATAGTTCATTGTACAGGGATCCATTGCTACAAGGCGCAGACAATTAAACTTACCGATGCTGACGTTGCGGGGTGCCGGGACCGGGATCTGCGGAATCCATAGGAGATTTTTAATACCTACCAGATTCAATTCCGATCTATTTTAGCATTGGCACTAATCGAAAGCTTCCAATATCTATCAGATATCTACCGGTACCCATAGATGCTATTTCACGTTATTCCGCAACTACTTCAACATACCTATGTATCTAGGTACCTACAATCAACATCCCGAATGTCTTCAATGTTCCAAGATCTTTCCCTTATGAGAACCATGGTAAACCACCCCGTTCACGGAATAATTCCTATAGGTCGACGAAACATATTCACATATCATAACGTGCGTACCTCCTTTACGTAGGTACCCAGGTAAAACACCACCAATTAGAGCTTACTATCTACATGTGTACCTCAGTATGTATAGTCATACCTGATCTCGAGACGATGTCAATTATCTTGGCCATAATTTCTTATGCGTGTCTTATTGAGACATATGTCAGCAACAAGTTGCTTATCAACATTCTTTTGTCCGCGGCATACAGGTAAGTCTCCTACTCTTTATGCTATCACTTCACCTCAAGTTTGGATCACTGGAAGAAAGCGAAATCCCTTCATCGCCGTGGTTCGTTTTCATATACAAGAGCTATGATTTCGTGCAATAGTTTGGGTATGGGTTGTCGAACTCCTTTAATTCGTATGACAGGATATCTGTTTTGCGTCCTTGTTGGACTCATCCGCCTTAGCCAGGGGCAGATTGAAGAAGCATGGGCTGCACTCAACACCTCTGTTTCAGGACGTCTTCACCCCAACCGACCTTTTGCGTTGCCATGCTACTCCTTGTATAACGGGAACGCAGTCGCAGTCGATGAAGCGACGTGCTCTATTATCCGTGATAATTACACTACCAATTCGATCCGCGCAGAGACTCCAGGCGGCTATTTAAATCTCCAAGGGGAGATATGTTTAGGGAATCCCTCGGATGAATGCACTCTGAACAATACAGAAATACCGGCTCTAGAGCCCTCCTCAGAAGCCTCGTGTAATCAAGGAAGCGTCCCTTCATATTACATTGAGGTCGACGGAGCTTCAGACATCATTGCAGGCTTAGATTTCTCTCGAGAGTACCAAGTGCCCTTAGTAATTAAGAACAGTGGTCATGACTACATGACCAGGAATAGTCAAAAAGGCTCGCTCTCTCTTTGGGTGCACAAGCTGCAGAACCTCACGTTCCACGAGGACTTCGTGCCAGAAGGATGCACAGAAGACCTGAGCGTTGGTCGTGCTATCACGGGGGGCACCGGCGTCAGTACTGGAGATCTATATCGCTTCGCATATAAATACGGAAGTACATTCATTGGAGGTTATTCCTCGACAATTGCGGCTTCAGGAGGATGGGTCCTCGGTGGCGGACATAGCGTATTATCACCTGTGTATGGCCTCGGAGCCGACCGTGTGGTTGAGTTCAAGATTGTCACACCTGACCGGGTTCTTCGGGTTGCCAATCAGTGCCAGAACGAGGACCTATTTTGGGCTTTGAGAGGAGGCGGCGGCGGTACCTTTGGAGTTGTCCTCGAAGCTACACATCGTGTCGAGCCCACTATGCCTATCGCAGTAGCCAACATTAGACTGCCTTCAAATGTCACAGCGGAAACGTCGATGAAATGGATCGAACTGATGGCTCGGCAGTCCTTGACTTGGGGTAAACAGGGATGGGGAGGACATGCGGCAGGCTTGTACCTAACCTATATGAACCCAACACCAGCTATTGCCAATTTGACAGATGAAAGTATCGCTGCCAAGAATTCTATGAACGCCGCTACGGAATTCGCACTTGCTACTGGGGGCACCAGTGATATTGAAGTGCTCCCCGACTTTTTCGACGTGTGGGATAAATACGTCCTGTCAGGAGCTTTAGCAACGGCGGGGATAATCCGTGTATTGTCAACGAGATTGATACCGCGAAAGCTATTCGAAAATGAGACTGGTATTGCCAAGATAATGGGTTTCATGGCATCTGCGGAGAAATTGGGCTTTGATCCGCGGAATTTTTATTGCCCAGTGGGTACCCCTTTTGTGGTCGACGGCGCGACGACGTTAGAGGTAGGGAACCGTACCAGGCCCCTTACTGCTGTTCAACCGGCATGGTATGATTCTCTTTGGGATATCTCAACATCTCTAACAATCCCTTGGGACGCATCTTATGCAGAGCGCTTGCAGAATATGACTGCGCTCACCAAAGCAACAATTCTCGCGGAAGAATTAACCGGCACCGATGGAGGGACCTATCTGAATGAAGCAGACCCTTTCACCCTTAACTGGCGTGAGTCGTGGTGGGGCAGCAACTATGCCGCGTTACTTGAGGTTAAGAAAAAGTATGATCCTGAGGGTCTTTTAAAATGTTGGAAGTGTGTAGGCTTCGAAGATGAGGAGTTATCAAGTGACAGGTTTAGCTGTCAAGGAAAGCTACAACTGGATGTCAACCATAATTTAGTAGATGATGTTATGTAATCATTATTGACTCAGGGGGGATGTTTCGTGTTTGAGTAATGCTTCCGCTTGAAGCAAGATCTACTAAATAGATGTGTCTGGCTTGCTCTTTTCGGAGTTTAAGTTCTTGAATATCAAACGCTCATGCTTAACTAGGTCTTCTTCAAAAATGAGATATATCGATTCTGCTATAATAGGCTATCATTTATGCTAATCCTGAACACAAGGTGTCATCAATCTGAAAATGCTTATTAGGATTTTATGTTATCTTCAGCTCGGCATTATGGAAATCATACGATATTCGTACAACTGAATTCACCACTAGAAGTTATACAGAATTATCTTTCGAGAAAAACGCCTATCACTTTCGACATGTTGTCATCAAATACCACGATGTTACCAGTACTCGAGCCTTGGCACTAGAATAATCGGCTCTGTAATCATCTTATGACAACTGATTTTGATTTAATTGCTAAGTAATACTCACTCTTATTGGAGAGATACCGTAAAGATGCCGGCCACCTGAGCCTTGTATAGTTGCTAAGCCCCATAGTGCTGACGGGCTGATGACTTGACATATATTTCGAATTGGAGAATTCGTAAAAGTGTTGATTTATCAATATATTCGATGGCCTCTATACCCGGGCAGTCCAATGGCAGAAAAAGGCTCAATAAGCGCATGTGCGAACTAATGCGGAAAATCCCAAGTTGGCCTCGTGAAGAATATCCCCCAATCATCGCATATACTTGTTCCCAAATTCCTGAAAATCGTCGTTGGGTCTATCCGCAATTGAATGAGTCCTTCTTGCGGCTGGCATTCGGTCACGATCACCGGGGTCAGCTCAAGTCCTAGGTTAGGGCCCGTTGGGCTGAGTTGGGGAAACAAAACGTTCGACTCGTATTGCTTAATAGACGTTGGATGATGACAGACAGGATAATTCTAAGATCTCGTATTTCGGTAAGCTCGACTTGATGACGGCCGAATTAGAATGTTCAATCTCAGTAGGATTACCTCGTGATATAATTATTTTCAAGTATAAAAAGACACTGCTTTCGATGCTTCATGAGAGCGTACTCGATAACAAAGACATTGGATCAAGGCAATATATCATAACACCATTCTAATAGAGGAACAACTATAAAAAGTTTCCATCATGAAGTTCTCCAACGCCATTCTTCTCAGCCTGGGACTTATCGTCAGCTCTTCAGCTCATCCTCTCGATGAGCGCGATGTCCAGGTTGCACATCTCACGTTCCATGGTGGCCCGGCCTCATACGACCTTGCTGTGCCAGCTGATGGTACTGTAGTCAATACAAGTACGTTATCTAATCATCAAGCCTGTTCTATGATAGAGACTTCTTGCTAACCCAAAATGCCTACAATTAGACAGTGACATCTCCATCAGCATTATCGATGCCCCAGACTACAACGCTATAAACCAATGCACCTTCAACACCGCGAGTGAAAAGTCGCTCGCTGGCAGCATCAACACTCAGACCGGCCTACAATCAATCATCGTTGGCCCGCCCCAACCAATTATCAGTGTTAGCTGTCAAGGCTCGTGCATTCCGACTTATGGGGAGTGTTTCACCAATGGCCAGTACACCGGGCCTTGCTGCAACGGTTTCTGCGCTGCTACCCGGTGCCGCCCATGGAATATCACGAGCACTGCGTAAGAGAGCGGAGCACCGAAATAGCAACGTACTCTTACAGAAGAATGCGGAAACAATGGTATATTCATGAATGGGTTCAAATGGTGTTAGTTTTGGATAACAAGCGACATCTCCTTTAGTACACAGGATATTATGATAATAATAGAATGCAAAGATAATGGATATTACAAACAGTATGCTTACACTTGTCAGTGATTTAGAGTAGATATTGTAAAATACCTGCGTATGTCTTGGGTGACAACGCATGGACTAGGTAATACGAATGATCAGGAACTTTGACCCCTTTTTACTTCTCTAATGCGCCCCTAACCCCAATGCTAAGTTGGACTTCTTGATTTTGTCCTCTCTGTGGGTAGCATTCAGCCACTGCCCCTTATTGGGATGAAGTTAGCATGAATTATTTGACGGCGACGACAGTACGTAAGTGACTACCTTAGCGTGATAAAGTACCTATGGCATTACGTATATATCGTACTTTTTCTTTTATGTATCCATATATTTAACACTGCTTTGACCTCTAATTTAGAAATGTTGAAGACGCTTATTTTAACCGAAAACGTCTTGGCAATTATAGCGTTAAGAATTCCTCACTGACATTTTTGATGAAGCTTAATACGGGGGGGAAAGGTTACGGGTACGGGTACTGATAAGGTTGTTCAACTGATCTGTTTCAGAAAGGAACCTTTTAAACTGGAGCTAGGTATAAAAAATTTTGGCCCCTTTTTTAACATCTCAAAAGTCCCCTACGTAAGCTTCGGAAGTCCGCCGTCTTCGGGGACTTTTTAATCAAAATGTGGCTCTACGATGTGGCTCTAGGATGTGGCAACGCGACACTTTTGAAAAAGCGGATTTCATAAGACTTTCCCGAGTTTGGGCGCAATATGACCTCCGGTCGGGAATATGACCCCGGGTCGGGAAAAGGAAAATAACATCCATTCCCATAAACAATTCATTGAGATGTTGATTTTTTTCTGGTTGCCAAGCTTTCACAATTAACTGTTTTAGGAATAGGTAGCGTGAAGATGAAAAGGGGATAAACAAAAAGGGATGGAAAAGGGGTTGGGGCAGCGGGGTTGGAAATGCAGAACTTTTCTTGTAAAAATCCCACACGAAATATTTGCCCAGCTAGTTTCTATAGTTTTACTTTGTGTTGTCCATTATTGCAATTTTAGAGTATGAGTGAAGTAGAATACGGAATACTCTTGATTGAGAAATATAATTTCATGAGCACATTTAAACCAACTAAGCCAGTTGAACACATCATCAAAAGATTGAACCAATATTTATATTACATGTTTGTGTGGACAGCCGCTAAAATAGAAAATGCAATGAGCGTCATGTGGATAACCATAAGCACGAGTGTTTCCTGATAAGGCGTGCGTCATCGTCGTAACGACGACTTCCTAGGTTGTAGTCTCCTACGTCCCTATCGTGCGACGCATTGACCTTATATCCCGGAGTCGTCTTGTCCGATGCCCTCGGAAGTTTGGAACGATGACCAAGTTGAACAAGTCGATGATAGCGAGTCTGAATCGGTTATGCTAGCGATCTCGTCGTATCTCTCCACAAATTGCAAGGCAAATCCTTCACTTGTGTGCCAACCAATGTGACACTGCGTGACCAAGGTTAGCACCTAATATTCTTGGGAAGTTTCGAGTAAACAGGAGTTCTAATACTTACATGCATAAGCCAGACACCAGGGTTGTCCGTCTCAAAGCCAATGACGAGATGACCACTAGCGGGCAGCATGGCGGTGTCTCGGCGAGGAGGGTTGTCCGTGTTGAGAGTGACATCGCTAGAATACTCACCCGTGCCTTGAGCAAGGATGTAGAAGTCATGACCGTGAAGATGGATGCTGTACGATAAATGAGTAACATATTATATGCCGATGGGGTAATGCATATGTAAACTCACGGATGAGGAACAGCAAGGTCTGTGTAGATAGCAATGTACACCCACGTGTTTGCAGTTGATAGTTCGATGACGGAGTCGTCAGTGTCAAATTCGGTCACTTCGTCAAGGACTTGTAGAATAGTAGGGTTTTCCCAGTCGACGAGCATAGACGTGCTGTTCAAAGTCCACTTGAAAAGGCCAGCGGTGGTGACTGCGATGCCCGCCTCTTCGGCAGTGACGGAGGTCGAGGTGCCGGCAGTTTTGCTGATGTAAGGGACTATGTTGGCTGTCTCGTCATCGCAAGAATCCGTGTAGTCGTATCCGGTGGTTGTCGGTGTCGACGAGGTATCGGCGTAAGTTACAATACCACGGATATTGTCTGCATTGTCGTTGGCGGAACATGCGGACTGAGGAATAGCTCTCATCCAAAAGTTATCCGCGACAGAGGCTTGATCAGCTGTGATGACAAGGTCATAGCGCTGGCCCATGCCAATGTTGAGCACGGTTGTGGTGTATGGTTGAATCGGTACAAGATCAGTTGCGATTACTTGCAAGGTATGGTTGTCGATGGAAAATTTGAAGTGAGTGTCAACAGCGCCGTTGATGAGCCTCAACCGGTAAGAAGTACCAGAAGTGAAGGAAGTTTCAAATCTTGAGCCGGTTTCGTTGTAGATATTGGTACCGTTGATAAGTCCGTTGTCCAGAGTCGGGGGGCCGTTGACCTGTGCGTCATCCCACAGCTCATCTACTGTCAAGTGGTCCCAGTCGGATAGGAATACCGTTCCAAGGTCCTCATCGTAGTCCGCAGTGGCCGGGCCATTGATGACGATGGCTCCAGCAACGCCTTCCCAGGCTTGAAGCGCAAAGTGAGAATGATACCAGGTTGTGCCATACTGCATCGCTCTCCAGGTGTAAGTCATCGAGTCCCCAGGAGTCAGCGGGCACTGAGTGATGGAAACTACTCCGTCGTTTTCGTTGGTAAAGTTCTGGCGAATACCATGCCAATGAATGGCTTCAATTCTGAGGTTAGCTCCCGGCTCATTTCAGTTATCATCTGAGCTTATACTTACATGTGCCGTTGTTGGAAGTGGTCAGTGAGTTGGTAACGTGAACAACTACGGTGTCGCCCCAGTCCGCAAAGAGGGTTGGCCCCGGAATTGAGCCCTGGAATGAGGATCAGCAAAAGATATCGAAGTCTAAAGTTTGGTTATATAAGACTCACATTTACGGCCATCGCGGTTCGAGAGACTCCATCGGGTGAGACGGTCACGTCAGTCAGTTCAAGCCAATACTCCTTAGTGACTCCAGTATCTGGCACCACAGTGGTGTAGTCTGTATCGATCGAGTAGTCACACCATTCGCTTCTGGTTGTTGCCGTATTCCCCGAGCATGCTGCCCGTGGGTAGAGGTTCACCGAAGGGGAGAACGGGGAGGCCGCGGCCGAGCCGTACAAGAACAACAAAGGAATAGTTGAGAGCTTCGGAGAAAACATGTTGAATTGAGTCCAGTTACGACTGAAACCTCGAGTTTGATAGTAAATCCAAAAGAAGAATGAAGGTTTATGTGATAAGACAAGCCTCTAGGAGACTGAAGAGCAAAGAACGACTTGGTTGTCCCATCTTCTCTTGCCGTCGAGCACGAACCCGGGCAGGCTTTATGTTCACGATTTCCTCCTATTCCGCTCCCTATAGCCCACTTGCCGATTACAAAATTAGATACTGAGTCCGTGAATCGTAATGGTCCGTACCCGAAGTAGCATTGCATGAGCTTCATCGAGTATACTGCACGTGGTATGGTCTGAGCACTGAATCCACCATCGTGAAGTCGTACTAAGGTGACCCCTTGACAGCTGAGCCCATCCCATGAGCTGAAGAATCTTGATGAAGAAGCTTTCGTATCGCTGAAGTACGCGTCCTAGTGCACGAGGCGACCTGCGTGTATTGTGGAGCATTATGGCGTGCATTATGAGATGGACGTCCATCCTTCGTGGATACCCGAGCCGCAAAGCCGCCGAAGACAATGGCATGGAGGTTTCATGAGGCAGTAGAAGAAAAGCCTAGACTCGGATGGTATGTAGCATTATTGACGGGTTAATGTCCGTGACGAAGTGGCACATATCCAACCGTGATGGGGGATAGCAAGCGATGGGGCCGCATCATCAAGTCCACCCGAACGCCCTGTCCGCATAGCTATCAGCTTCAGGGATTACGAAATATTTTGTAAGCCCTGCCGATGGCTAAGCTGATAAAAATCGATAGATCAACGTAGATGATGTCAAACAATACATTTTGACCTTTTCAATCCGGATTGTTCCCCGAAGAAGGATTATGTTGAACGTTCCCATATCTGCCGAAATCAAGATAATGTTTTCTTTTCTAATAGTAAAAAGTGAAAATAATTGCGCTTAAACGATTACGCGTTTGCTGCATGGGACCCTGTTATGTCGCCGCACCCCGGACCCATCCGCACCCCCCGCGGACGGCCCACAATCCGAAAATAGTGGCCAAGACCGGAGTGGCATAGTCCCCTTTTGATCTTTTGGTTGGCTACTATTGCAGGAGAGCTGACGAATCTATATTCACCCAACTTCAGCTAAAAGGGGCAAAACTTGAGGATATGAAAAGAACGAATTCTTGATCCGATGAGCTTTTCTCAATCACCTCAACAACTCGGTTGAAATCTTTCCACGGATCACAACAAGGTCTGCTATCTATTACCTTGCTCAACTTATTCTGTCTTTAGCAAAAAGGCACTACTCCATTGTTACCTATTCTGCAATGCCTGCACTACAGAGCCTTCTCCTTCTCGGCCTTCCCATGGTCATCGCTGCGTCGCCAGCTCTCATGCAGCGTGCACCGACTTCCCCCTTTGCTCTCTATGCTTACGGTGACGGTATCGGTGGTGCCCCTCTCTTTACCACCGGCGGTAGGCTTACTATGAAACCGATTGTGCTGAGCTGCTGTCGCTGACATCTTTCTAGATGGCGCGTTTATCGGTACGACAACTCAGGTCAACAGCACTCAAGCTGCTCCCGTTGTGTGTACGTTAGATAGCGACCTCTTTACATCGGTTCTCATACTAACTAGGCCGCAGTCGAGGTCGGCACCGACAACGCATTGTTAGGCAACCCTAACACAACTGCTAGCGACACTACGCCTACCTGGTCGAACCTCACGTTCAATGTTCCAGACACTACTACGGCTGGTCACCAGGTCGCATTCAGTAACTCCTCTAACTCGACGACTGGCAGATCTGGCTCGGGATTCGTGTTCTATGGGTCTTTTCTCTTCCACAAGAACACCGAAGGCGGCCTCAAGTCTATGTGGTATGCTCTGCCCTCCGACACTGATGGTGTCTGGTCTCTGAACTGGAACTCGACTGGCGATGATACCACAGGCCAGGTTCTCATTACTTTGAAGACTACGGCGCCGTCGACGCCGGACACGGACACAGATACGGACACAGATGAGTAGGCAGATCGTTGATCAGCAACCTGTTGCAATCTCTCAAGGGGTTGGTAGTCTATCCCATGGGTTAGATCACCACTTATCATGAGTCGCTCATTTACAGCACAAATTCAAACCGAGGCACTCTTTTCGTACTATCTAGAACTTGACAAATTTCAATGGATACCTTACACGTTATAATCAGCTCACTCTCATTTGCAAATGATTCTATGTAGCAAAGCGTACCCAAGTGTTAGTAGTTCTATTGCCATCAGGGCAATATCATATTCCATATCTTGAAGGATTCGGTCGTTTTCATATTAGTTAGGTAGAAAACTTGCCAGTCAAGCAATAAGAGACAATTTGAGAACTGCCCTACTCAAGTCATCTAAGTCAATTCACTATACCTAGTAGACTCCTCGTATTTTTACTGAATATCCTATATCATACTGCGGCTCAAAGGCCGACGTAAGCACTAATTTAAGACAGAAGATGATATTCGTAGATGATCATGCAAGATGGATCCGCAGTTCCGGCCAACGAACCCGGATCGGCTGGCGGGGGCTTTCTAATCATCGACAAGAATGGAGCAACCGCGCGCCTACGAGGGAAGCGACAGAGATGTGATTAGAGAATGTGACGTTACTGAAGCCGCTGACGTAGGAATTGCAGGGTATCCCGACATATTGTCCCCCTCGGCCATTGGTGGTATGATATGCATGGTGTAGATAAGGCCTGGGCCTTGAGGACTGGGTTGCATTTCCCGATACATGCAGCTGAATTCCGAGAGTATTCACTTCGTATTCTAGAATTCTCGAGGTGAGAGAGTGGCGGGTTATTTTCGTGGCGGCCACGAATTCTCGGGCTTTCTCAGGTGGTTCGGGACTCCTGAATGACAATTTATATGTGAAAATTGAACGATATTGGCTCCTTTACGATTACTTGCATGGAAATGTGCTACACAGGCATTAGTGGCGTCTACAATATTTTTATCATCTTCCGGTAAGAAAAGATCATTGACAATTATCCTTTATTTAATTATCGTTGTGGTATTGGGTTTCTATTCAAAGATAACATGAAATGACTTGTAACATTTTAGTTATAGTTACAGGAAATATTATTCTCAAGTGAGACCACTAAGATGTTTGATTATGTACAAGGTGTTCATCTTATAATTATGAGTCATATTATACCAAAATGCGGGAGTATATAGTTACAATAATAAGGAGTCAGATTATTGTAATATGAAGGAATGCGGGAGTAAGATTGTAGGTTAGTGGTTAGCTATGAAAGAAATGTTTTTTCATACCCCTATTACCTCTCTACATTTAGCGCGCGATTATGAGTTGTCACAGGCATAACTTATATTTCCTAGAAACAATTGGACAAAATTTTAGTGACATGCTTTTATCGTAAGTTGTTATTCATTCATTCCAAGTTCATACCACACCTCAGTCCTCAGTGTGGGTGAATATATTGGCTGCCAAATTACTAGGAACACAGTCTCCAACGGGTACGTAGTTATTCCAGTAAGACAGAAAATAAAATGATTTGAAGACTACGCTAGAGACTCTGCAAGAAAGCAGTACTTCGGAATTTGATCTAGAAAGGGTCGATATCCATGTCATAGCCAGTGATGGTTGTAACGTTCCCCGTTATTTTGTCAGGCCCCTTATGTTGTAAGTCCACTCTAGGAAGTTTTCTAATTTGCTTTCCTACTTGTAAGTAATAGACCTTCATTGTAATATGATCATATCAGCATGCAGAGTTATGGACGCAAATGCGGTTAATGTTACAACCTATCATTGTCTCAGTGTTATATATTTGACTTATATGCCTTGGACAGCTTTAACACGGTGCTATAGGATCGGTACTTTGATTAAGAAACAGTTGAACTAGACAATAGATTTAAGATCTATTGCGAAAGCTTTATCATTCAAAGGAATTGTAGCTAAATAGCCCTTAATAATATATTAATGGATATTAGTAGTTTTGGGTTTTGACTATGAATATTGAATGATAATCACAATACTTATAGGAAATATTCTAACTACCACTATTTTCACAGCCTCTTGAAATATTATGGTATAACTAACAGATTTTAGCACCTATCATAGTACAGAAGAAAACCTGGAGAAGGTTTATGAGCGAGAAAATATTAGCATTAATACACACATAGTTTCTATGTTTGAGTATAAAATCCAACCTTGATATTGGATAGGGTCTAACATTAAGGGGTATGCTATAATAAATGGTTATTGTTTGACTTACAAGTAACGTAGGCTGGCTTTCTTGTGAAAGTTTTAATACAACATTCCTTTGCTACCTAATACAATACTAATGACACTGAATCATATCACTAATACCTTATGTTATTTCCCCTTTTTCTTGAATACGTAAGTAGTTCATGTGGATTGATATCTATAACCAAAATGCCGGACAAGAAAGCCTACTTACCAATATCAGTCATGACTCAAGGTAGCCCATAAAGCATGGCAATGTTCATTGGCCTACTCGAGATGGAGGGAGAGTAGACCAATGAAGAGCGAGCAAGATTGGGATACGAATATAATAAATGATGCGTAAGCACCATGCAGCTGTTGGAGGAGAAGTGATATCAACGTAACCAACCAGCATCTACTGATTCAAATCACTTGGCATTTTGTCATTCTTCCCTGTGCTACATTAACTCTTAACCTGGTCAAGCTTTTTACGGTAACGATATGAACCCATCTAAGGCTTTCGGGATCGTCTCTCTCCCTTCGTTCAGTTGGTCGCATTCGATACGTCACATTCGGATCTCAGGCCAACCAGTTTCTCGAGCAGCCTCACTTCACGAGCTGAAGAAAAATCTAGAACCTCAGGATCTTTTGAGGGGTATTACCTACCGATCTCACATCTGCAAGACAGGCCAAGCAAGAAACATGACCACGCGGTCCGTACACCGGGTTCCAATCGAACCACAGCGTGTCGATGCACCCTGAACCCAGTCTGCGACCTTTCTTGTGGTCACAATCAATCATACACTAGAAGCGGCCCGTGTAGTTCGCTCAGTTCTCTCGGGCATCGATAGCCTAGCCAAGAACGTTGCCATACGAGACCTTGGCGCCGCATTCTGTTGCACGGTTGGCATCGGTAGCGAAGCGTGGTCCTCGCTGACTCGGATTCCCAAGCCGGCAGAGCTTCACCCATTCCCCGCTGTCCACGGCCAGAAGCACACTGCTGTCTCGACACCAGGCGACTTGCTATTCCACATCCGCTCGGAGCGTCGAGATCTCTGTTTTGAGTTTGAGCGACAATTGCTCGACGCCCTTGGTGACGCCGTCACTGTCGTCGACGAGACTACCGGCTTTCGCTACTTTGACGTCCGCGATCTTTTGGGGTTCGTGGATGGTACAGCCAATCCAGTAGGTACTGCTGTACCAGACTCTGTCCTCATTGCAGAAGAAGATGAGAACGCTACTGGCGGAAGCTACGTCGTGGTACAGAAATACGTGCACGATGTGAAAGCTTGGAATGGGCTCTCTACCGAACAGCAGGAATCTATCATCGGGCGCAAGAAGCTAGATAACGTCGAGCTTGATGATGTTGCCGCAGGTCAGCAACAGTCCCACAAGTCACTTGCTACGATCGAAGACGAGAATGGCGAGGAACACGATATTCTCCGGGACAATATGCCGTTCGGATCTCCTGGGTCAGGGGAATTCGGGACCTACTTTATTGGGTACTCAAGGAGGTTATGGGTCATTGAACGGATGTTACAGCGCATGTTCATCGGCAATCCGCCCGGTTTGCATGATAGATTGCTTGATTTCTCGACGCCCCTGACGGGGATTACATTTTTCGCACCCTCTTCTGTTTTCTTGAAAAGATTGGGCAGAGAAGACGAATGATACACATGGTTTATCACCTACATCATGTTTAAACTTGATTTAATCTATTCATATCTCTATCATTTTTTATCCTGAGAGATTCATGTCTATATCCTGGGATTTTATTTCTAATATACTAAAGCATGATTAAAGAGGAAGGTGAAAGACGAGGACTACGCAATACCTTCACATAAGTCTTCATCCTAGTATATCCCTACTTAAGTAGGTCGTAGTTCGTTTTCATTCTTCATTCAATAACTGGAGACACTATGCCTAATCCACGTTGTTATATCAATATTGCGTGGAATACACGTATACACATACCTAATACGCATTCAGTTCGAACCCCTTAACAAAACCATGATAACATGAAAATGCTCTTACTTATATTGAAGTAGGTAAGTATAATAAATCAAATTGGTGAGTTTTCAACACGTCGCAAGCCTGCTGTGAATATGACTAGTAATCAAATTACATTCCTACCCGGGCAAGTTTGTAGTAATCTTAACAGTAAGGCAGTAAGAATCAAGGTAAATAATTTGATGAAGTTAACGAAAGACATTAAACAGACCTTTCATCAAAACAATGCGGCTATGACTTATATGGTATCTCAACAGACTGTTAGACAAAGCAGAAATATGCAATCCCAATTGTTATTAACGTCATAGCATCGTCCACCTTGTCGTCAATATTGAAAACTGCAAACATGTCATCTCCAAAAGTTATATGTATTACCTGGTTCGTATAGCGATATAGCGGTTGTGCGAATAAAGCTTAAGATCATTACCCGATATGTCCTCATGAATAGTCACATCTTAGTGTTTTACGACCTATTCATCGAGTCCGTCAACATGAAAACACTAGAGCCACTATACACGTTGAACAAGTGAAGTTTCACACTCACAAGATCCTGGTGGTTTACATCCCAATTAGCGTGATACGAAGGTCTAAAAAGCCTTTGTTTTCGACTTCAAGTTCGTCACCGGGAGGTTCGAGTGTCAGAGGTCTAGTCTGTTGTAGGTGCACACTCGAGGGAAGGGATACACCTACGACAGTGATTTAAGGCCAGATCACTGCAAATTAGCTTGTTCTACGAATATGTATTATGATTCAATACTATTCTACATCATATACGCTCTGGAAAGTGTCCATTTATGACCTACGATGGCCGTCTTGAGTGGGGCCTTGAAGGAGCGAGGCATGGTGACCAAGTGGTTATTGTACCTGCTGGCAGAGCCCCTTTTGATCTTCTCTATGGGTCAGATGATTCGAGATTGCTACCTTGATGAGATGATGTACGGTCAACACATTGAAGCTTCAACCTTTGACTATGAAAGCCCTTATAAGGAAAGGTTCAAGAAACATGTTTCCTTAAAAGCAAAGCATGGGTTAAGCTTGGCGAGTCAAAACTTCTGGGGGTCTACTTGTAATGTTATGTTAGTATAATGAGTTTATGACAAACGTACGTACCTACTTATCTAGTTGATGGTAAGCAGTCTGTTTTTTAGACGTCTATATTTTGAACATTAGTTGACTTCCTTGAAATATGATAATTGCAATCACGTCGCGCACCTGACTAGGGGATGGAACTGAGTTGGTCCATATTAGTGAATACGATTGTATTCCAGATGCTGAATATATACTGAACGTCGTATGAATATTGATAATTATCTCTAGGCTAGGTACTTGCTGTCCTAGAATAACTCCTCGAAAGCCATCAATGTCCCAAAGCAACCGGGCCTGATGCTCTTCCGCTCCCCACCCACCCCGTTCGCTATGCATAATTGTGGAATCACTTCCCAAGCAATGTTTCCCGGAACTTTAAAACATTTCTTTGAAGTGTTGATATACACTACTTCCCATACCGTAAGACATAGCGGTATTGTCGTCAACAGGGGGTGGACCGGCCGGGGTTAGCGGGTCACCAGGGCTGCTGCTCTTGCCCAGGTAGCCTTCGAATATCCGCGACATCTCGCTCGAGATCTGATGCCCGTTTTGTACGCCGTTGAAGGCTGGGGGTGCTCCCGAAACTGGCGATGGTTGAGACCCGTAGCTAGAAGCGAGAAGCGGGTTGACTCCTATCTGACCGGTAGCCAGCCCGGCCATCGTGAGTGCAGCCGTGGAGTGGGGATCATGAGCCAGCCCGAGACGAGGCGCCACTTCTCGAAGCGACTTCAAGGTGCTCCAAAGTCGCTGTGAGACCCATGATTTAGATGACAAGTCTTTGACTAGCTCGAGCGCCATGTAGAACTCGTTGCGGCATGACGAACTGAAGTTTACCGGTGCATGGCAAGATGCAAGAAAGAGTACAGCGATTGCGGCCAGGAGGAATTGGTGGTAGAAGACCTGGATCTTTCTATATATGTTGGTTGTGTTGTTAAGATGTGTCAAGTAGCAGATGGTATTTTTGGCAAGCTTGACGGCACGCTCAGCAAATTGCATGTTTTCCATGATGCTGCTCGCAGTGCACAGAATAGGGGTATATAGCCAAGTACGGATTTGATTGAAGCGCAGGTACGTCCATATCTGCAACCGCTGTATATCATACTCCTTCTGTGAGTTCACTGGAGGATTTAGATATCTAGGCAGTGCCTCCCAATCAGCCAGTTCAAGCTGAGTTTCCCCGGGCACTTCAGTATACCATTGCTTGATTAAGCGGTCGAGGTCTTCGATATCGTTCGGTCGGACTTCTACCGCTGTATTAGGCTCAAAGTTTCGTACGAGTCGCCACACTCTTGCGCTGAGTTTCGAGTAGGTGATCATAGCGACCAGATAGGGGTACGAATCCTTCAGGCTCAAGTTAGCATTGATAGGTCCCTTGACCTTCCCAACTCAATAGAAAGACATCCGTGTCAGCATGATGGTGATTTTAATTACTTACCGGATATGGCAACTGAGGATCGATTTCCTCATCCGGGACGGTAAATGGCAGACCGGTACCAAACGCCCATCGACGATCCAACACGTAAGCCGCCCAAAATGTATTGATCGCATTATTTCGTTCTTCGTCGTCGCTTATTCGCTGGATAGCATCAAGACGATGAAGCCCAAGTTCAAAGCAAAGGCGTGTTACTTGGCCCATGGTGCGCCAGGCAAGAATTTCGTCGTTGGCTAGAAAGTAATAGCCCGCCTATACAAATTAGCCTCGGTGGTGTTCAAGCTTGAGTGTCTAACCCAAGGCACAAGAGGTACATGATGAAGAAAAAAAGGTGAAACATACCACAAGAGCTACTATTGGCATATTTTTGACATCGCTGGGGTCGGACATCAACATCCTATCCGTTGTCGGTCGGACACTAATGAAGAGCATCTGGGCTTTCTCGCTATTTCCGTGCTCCTCGACCTGCAGAGCGCAACATATGATGAGTTTGAGCAGCAGAGTATTGCGGTCCTTCATAATGCCTTCTTCGCCGTACAAGGCCATGAAGTTCTTTCTAGATGACTCCATCCACGAAGAGAGGGTCTTTGCGTGGCGGATGACCGAATCCATCTTGACTACAGGATACATGATTCCAATCTCCTCGTCATGCACTCGACATAATCGCACCAATTCGTCCTTATCAAAATCCCATAATGGATCTTGAGGTCCATTGGGACTCGTAGTTAATTGCGCCGTTATGTTTGGGGATGGAGCGGGACTCTCCTGGCTAAGGCCGTCGAGCTCGCTGCCATCAGGGGGGTTGCTGTAGCCCATCTTGTGCAAAGTATTCTTCGCAACGTCCAAGTTGAATCGCGTGCTTGTGGGGCCGCGGAAGCCAAGTTGTCGGACTTGAGACAATTCGGCGGGCCTGTGTATGGGTGTGATGGAAGGGATTGAAGAGCTCGACGGGGTGCTCGACGCAGATGGCAAGGCCGGCGGTCGATCTTGGATAGGGGCCAAGCGTAAGGCTTCGGATCGTAGGGCGTTCATATTCGCGAAGAGGGCTTCGACTTGCTCTTGCAATTGGTTCACCTGGCTGGTCATTTGCTTGAACTCGTCCGAGTCTTTGAACGAGTTGGTGCAGCAATTGGGCGCATAGAGGCATTGGAGATTGAGGTTGCCGCATCGTTGACATGGGGTTTCGCCATTGCATTTTATCTTGCGTCGCTTGCATTCATTGCTGGATAGGGGGTGATACACAGAGTTAGTCAACGCCGTAAGACGAATTTGAGTGGAAGCGCGTCTTCTATGTATGTATGTATGTCTCAGGCGCGTTCATGCGCATAGCCAAGAAAAATGAGAATAAAATAATAAGAATAAGAATAAGAATACAAAGACTCACCAAGCTATAGATATATATCTATTTCTCTTACTTCTCTGCTGGGGAGTACCCTTCGAATTCGGCGACTCCTCCTCGATGTTCTTCCGTTTGGAACCAGAACCAGAACCAGAGCCAGAACCAGCAGTGCTATTTCGTTGTTGGGAACCGGGAGATACGGGCGGGACGGAGGTAGGGGTTTCAGCAAGAGTGGTCAAGTATCGCACCTCGCCTACTTGGTTCTCGAAGAATTCCATAATTCCATGCCTTCGAGTTTCCCATATATCTACTCGTGGTGGTGAGAATGTTGCTCGTCTTCACTAACATCCTGATTAGCATCGACGGTAGCGAACGAGCGAGCTGAATGGAGGAGGATCCCATCGCGACAAAAGAGTTGCCCCACTACGATTAAAGAAGGATCGGATCTTTTAGTTCCAAATATGGATGTGAACTAACCATTAACGATCCAGGTTATTGTGTAATATTTTTTTTTTATTCTTTTTTATCTTGTTACGAGGCCAGGGCGTTACCTGATACCTACTTACCTACCTAGGTTCATTTGTACGTCCTTACCCAGCAGCGGTTACTATTTTGGCGTTCAAGTCATGGGGGCCTTCTATCAACCATTTAGCGCCACAATAAAGAAGTCAGTGCTGGTAAGCCAATACACACACAGGATGTAGGTGCCCGGCAAGAAGTCTCTTCAACAAGTGTAAGCGACATACACTATCTTTCACATATTCATAAACTAAAGTCCCAAGTCAAATGAGACTTTCGTGTTCTAAGATCATATGCTTGCGTAAGGAGATCCTGATCCGTCCTGGCGTCAGGCAGTCCAACCCAGTATAATGATCATCGCGATCACTAATTAGTTGCTCTAGGCGCCTACTATTAGTTAAGTGACTCTCTACGGTTGAAACTAATAACTATGTAAACTAGCAACCGATCTTAGCAAAGGCCACGATGATACCCAAATGAACTTCTAGACCTACTATGTAAATGCGCATCGTCGATGGGTCTTCGCTATGACTTTATTTCATTTTTACGATTTGATGAGAAAGGCAGGGCTTAAGGCGTGATTCTAGAGATCGACATGCGCACTATGTTCTTACTCAAATATCTCGGTTTTATCATGTCGTATCAACCTGGAAATACTGCCCTCAAGCAAACACCTTCCCCTTACACAATACGATTTTACTTCCTAGCCTAAACCGAAGCCAATACATATCATGAGGCATGGGTTCTTGAGCCTCTTACAAGGGGCAACACGCCTACCTAGGTAAACAGGACCCGAGAATGCGGAACATCATACAATGTAAGCGGACATCAAGAATCTTCGGGTTCAATACCCCTGTAAATCCCCGGATCTATCCATCCGTATGAGGCGGCCTGTGACAGGGCCACGGCACGTCGGCGTTATGACCCACTACTTAGGGCGTTACCCTGCACCAACAACCCGATTTCGAGGCAGTAGAAGTCCGTCAGGCACATAAAATATACATACATTTATACACTGAAAATGCCTTACTGATACTGCGCCGCGGTGGGCACAACTCATCGGCCCAGGAGAATTATAGTAACAACTATCCAGATACATAGCAAATGAAGCCTTGCATAGGCAGTGCATTGCTTTTAGGAAGCCTGAGATGCTGTGCAACATCTGTCGCAATGGCCTCGAAGGTATCTGGGACCCCGAGAATACCAAGAGGGTTGGACTTATGAAAGACTTCCCAAGTATATTAGAAAACCAGTTCGTAGAAGTTACTGACGGCAACTATGATGAAGCTTTAGGTAACTATCCCTTCTTGACTTGAGAAGGGGTACATATGAGACTTATTATTCGCAGATAACTATGAGGCCGGGCAGCAAGAACCGGGGCGTTACGTTTTTAGCCACCACGACGACTACGATTCCGTACTACAGTCTAAGGAGCTAGGCTGCGTTGTTTGCGACGAAATCGCTTCATATCGCGACCCCGATGATAGAATTACATCATTAGCGAACGTGAGCTACTACTCATTGTTCCAAGTAGACTTGCCACGGGATGGCAGATCCCAGGCGATGATGGTTGTGTACTCGGGAGATCCAGTTGCCGAGTTCGCTTACGACTTAATAGCTGTACATGATGGTAGGAGTTACACTTCTAGATATAAGACTCGTACTAAAGGATGAAATCATTTTTGAAGAAAAGTACGAAATGAACCCCTCAATCTCACGCTCGACCTCAGATTTGCAGACATGGACCCTTATCCAAACCTGGATAGACGAGTGCTTCAAAAGTCACGAGTTATGCCTTCACCGGGATTCCGAAATCTTTTCGCCGGCTCGCCTTCTTGAACTACGACAGATGAACGATGAAAAGGCATTTCGTCTTGTCCATCGTGGAGAATTTGACCCCAGAGAACGATACGTCACTCTAAGTCACTGCTGGGGGTCTGGTCTGGTCTCGACGAAATTGCGACTCTTGAAATCGACGCAGGATAGTCTTCGAGAAGGATTTCCCGTGAGCATTCTTCCCAAAACCTTCCGCGATGCTTTCGAGGTGATCGATCGACTGAAAATTCGGTATCTGTGGATCGATAGGTTGTGTATAGTTCAGGATTCAGTTGAAGATTGGCAAGCAGAAGCGTCCATCATGCAATCCGTCTATAGCCATGGCCTGCTTAACATCGCAGCGCTCGGCGCTGCGGACGATCAAGCTGGATGCTTTTTTGATCGAGATCCAGCACTAGTTGCCCCTACTATCGTCGATCTTAGTCCTCGGGATGGTAGTATAGCGATGCTCTATCGTGTTGAGACAGAGAGGGAGGCGTGGAGGAAAGCGTTCGAAGGCGAGCCGCTGCTCTCGCGAGCATGGGTTGTTCAGGAGCGAATTCTTTCGACTCGAAATCTATACTTCGGTAGCAAGCAAGTCTTTTGGGAGTGTATCGAAACCAACCATTGCGAGACGGTTCCGAATGTTAGAATGTCAGGTCTTTTAGGAGACTATGCCTCCGACTTTAAGGGCACCGCGTCCTCCAAGTATATGTGGAAGTATATTATTACCCCTAACACCACGGTTTCTTCTGACTTGACAGGGTGGCCTGGTGCAGTCGAAACATATTCTCAATGCAAGATGACATTTCCTCGCGACAAGCTTGTAGCTATATCAGGACTGGCAAAGCAAATGGGGGAAAAGTTGAGGATAGACTACGGGCCTGGTCATGATCGTTATCTGGCCGGCCTGTGGGAACACGGGATGCCACAGACCCTATTGTGGCGAGCCAGGGAGCATGGTCATCGCATATCATCATACCTCGCGCCTTCATGGTCATGGGCCTCTCTCGATGGGGATGTCATTTTAAAGCACATGCCTAATTCCCCATGCCACGTGGATTTTCTCAAAGCTGAAGTAGTGCCCCAAGGAAATGATGTGACGGGCGCATTGCTCAGCAGTGTAATCACGCTGCGAGGACACGTCTGTCGGGCGCGAAACTTCAAGAGGGCCGTTAATGAATTGAACACGAGCGAAACTCATAATATAAGATCCTTTCACTACATTGAATCCGACCTCCCTGTGGAGTTGTGGGAAACTGGCTCTTGGCTACAATTCGATGACAAGAACGACAGCTACGAGACGGTGGACATCCTGTTGTTCAATTGTTTGCCCACCAAGACATTGTCCATGGTAACAGTACTGGGTTTGGCGCTGGTCTATGCTGACGAGTCCCGGTCTTGTTACCGTCGGGTCGGACACGTATCGCTAACGGCGACTGTCAATACAGACGAAAGCGATTTCGAGGGAAAGTTATACGATAGATTTCCGACAAGAATTATAGAGATAATTTAAAAATATTCTAAATTAGGGACGGTTCACACGTGTCACTTCCCAAAACAATAAGGCGATTAGAACATATAAAAGGTAGTAACACCAATCGGACAATGAAACTACCCCCAAATATCGCTAATGTAGGTCATAGACCTTCACCGACTAAACTATACACTAGACAACAGCAATATTCAAAATGGTATCCAAGACCCCTATCAAAGTATTCGATACGCCTTCAGATGACTGTGAGGTAGAAGACAGAGAGCAGGACAGCTCCGGGAAGTATCGGATCAGACGCGGATGTACGTGCACGTGAAGCTTCTATGCGGCATCGGCGTTGTTCTTCTTCTTCTTCTTACTGCCGCCGAAACCTGATGCATCTGGGGTTGCAGACAGGTGAATGTATAATCGTTCCCATTCATCCTTCCGCTCGTCTTGCTTCTCTGGGTCGTTTCTCAATTGGGGGTGATTCGGTAACCACTCGAATCCTTTTAGGTATGGTTTTTCTATTTCATCATCGGCCTAACAGATGGGATGTTAGTAAGACGATGATGACAGATGGAATTTGCCATCAGATTAAAACCGTTCCCGCAGACAATCACTTACCCTCTTCTTGTTTTTGTCATGGATGGCAGTCAAAGCATCCTTGATAGTGACACCTTTTCGGTTCCGCGCCGTTACAACGACGCCGTGTTGGAAGTGAAGATCGACCGCTCTCACGAGTGGTGTTATCAATGGCTTCTTTAGAATTTCCTTGTCCTCAACACTCATAATAGAGGTATTTATCTTCCTATATTAACCTCGTGTTAGTGCAAAGCGGGGTATAGTATCCTAAGTGTAACAGTAAGGAGAGAACGAGTGTGCTTACCATCCAGTGCCTTGTGACTCTCTCGCTATCTCTACTTCGATGTCGTTGTCCTCTATCGTGGAGATCTTAGTCAGCTATAGCCCGGAATATCCGGAAGTGTTACGTGAAGGGAGGCGCATACTAAGGTCTTTCATGGTCACCACTCCGCCTACACTTGAGCTAGTCCTCCGATGTGAGATCTTATCCTCCACCGGAGAAATGGGGGAGAGACCCTCGACGGCCGAGTCTACTCTGGTCAATGGTTGTATGTCAGGCGCATCAGCCGCACTTGAACTGGGTTTCCGATGTGATACTTTCTCCTTCGGAGGTGAGATTTTCTTCCCCTTAGAGCCTTTCGGAGGTATAATCTTATCCTCCACCGGAGAAATGGGAGAGAGGCCTTCGATAGCCGAGTCTACTCTGGTCAAAGGTTGTATATCAGAGGCATCGGCCGCACTTGAGTCGGTTTTCCGATGTGATATCTTCTCCTGTGGAGGTGAGATCTTCTTCCCCTTCGGAGGTGCCGTCTTCTCCTCCTTCGGCAGTGTCATCTTTTCCTCCTTCGGAGAAGTGGGAGAGAGACCTTGGACGGCCGAGTCCACTCTGGTCAAAGTCAAAGGTTCCGTCATGTTGAATTGATGAATTGGTTGATATATATAATATCTTATCGAGTTGGAGCTTATGATACCCTAGCTACTTCAGACCGGTAGATGTTAGCATGGTACTCAAACATTACGACATGAATACTAGTCGGATCTAGAATCAGGTTCAGGAAGAGCTACCTTGAAACAGCTAGGAATGATGGTTATAACGATGAATGCAGGTACAGAAATTGTTCTCAGAGCCAATGTCTGTAAGACAGAAAGAGGGAAATAAGAGGGAATGCAAGAGGAGGGGAATTGGGAGCAATTTGAAGGGGAGGGAAAAAGGGGCTTTCGGCAGAGGAGAGGGGTTCTGGTCTCTTCTCATGTCACGTAATGTATGAGGAACCATTATGGATCGGCGACCAGCTGATACGGTTCCATGCCGCTACATTTCGTAATGATTGGGCGGGGTCGGACTACAGTAAGGTGTTGACGAGACACGGATGGTGTGCTCATCGCGTGACCTCGAGCTATGGTTCGCTGAGCTCCGCCGGTGAGATGCAACATCATACTTACTCTAACCGGTATAGTGCTTTACAGCTTCAAAACCTGGGGTAAAATCCGGGGCGATGAGCATATACTCCACTATCTTGCATACATATTACATAGCCTAGACCAGAATCCTTTTCCTTTTTCCTTTCCCCACTCCTTCTTTTCGAGTAGGTAGTCGATCCCTTCGAACGAGCAGACGAGGTAGACTTGGTTGATTTGCTCGAATCTTTTTTTTTTCATAGAAAACTGTCATTATCTCCTAACATGATCTTCATATGTGACCCCTCAACTATCAGTCCCATATACCTACAAGCGTAACATCTAGGATATATATACCATGGCTGATCGACAAGGGGGTTGCGAGGGCATCTTACCCAACGATGTCACCCACAATGCACGACACGAGTCGTTGATTAACTTTTTAGCCCCAATCATTCCTAAGTCCTTCCCACCAGCGGCATGTACTAGTCCCCCAATCGTGCGCGACTACAGATGTACAGACTCGCAGGAATCCAAGAGTTCCGTCCAAGGCTAAGACGGTCAACTGACGTCGAAAGCCCGGGAGGCGTCATAATTTGGTTTCACCTTGAATCTGCTCGTTTAGTCAATTTAATTAATATTTGCTTACTATGTATACTGTTTAGTCCTTGTCGAAGTTGACGGCCCAATCTGATACTTTCCCGACGCTGCACTGACTCTCGGAACGGCTGCCCGCAATGGCTCTACTATACCGCTACAACTCATACGTAAAATACGTCAAATTCATATAATATTACACTCGGTACGGCCGGAGTCGGTAATGAGATTAGCGCATGAACATTGGGGAATCTCACTCTCGATCCTACGATGATACACCTGTCGGCAATAAAAGAAGTCGACTCGGATTGGGCAGTGCTCGTTACGAATTCATGTTACCCGATAAACCAAAGCGACAAGACAAGTCAGTAAACCTACTTAGGTACCGGTAGGCATGTAGTGAGTACTCATAGATTGGGGTGCTTGTTAACTTGCATGATTGGTACTATTTTGGTATTTCTGACATCTCATATGCACGCACCCTGGCAGCCTGGGGTCCGGGGGGAATTTATAATAGAGCCCTTTTCTACAAACAACGGTGTCGGAATCTCATTGGAATCACTTGAATACACATTTTTTTTTAAACTAATGTAAATGAGTATTCGGGAAATGCAGTCATATTGGTTGAGTTACATGAAAAAAAGGAGTAAATTGTTAAGATGGATCTCATTTCGAAAGTGGGCGTACAACGGATTGCACAACTATTCATAAACACATTCGTTTGATGACCTAGGAATCGACAAATAATTAATCAATCGCATCAGCAACTAGACTCTGCGACATCCTAAGTAGTGTCACCCTCTTCCTCATCCCTCCAGATCATGGTGGTGATTTCCTGCCCTTCCGAACCAATCTCGGGATAATTGTTCGTGCTTGAACCAAACCACATGTCTCGTCCATCTCCTCTGCTAGTCCGAAGCACCCTTACTTCTTCTGGTCCTGCGCTGAGCCAGCCACGCCCTTAACAGTGTTGTCCAGCGTGCCCGTGACGCCTTTGCCGACGCTGCCAACGCCCTCCGTCGCGGACCCAGCAGTGTTGCCAAGCCCTTCCGTTGTCTGATTGAGGGCGTCCCCGGCCCCCTCGGTGGTCTTGCCGACGGCGCTGTTTAATCCGCCTAGTATTCCACCTTGACCTTTGGCCTTGTCGCCGCCCGTAAGAATGCTGTCGACGCCACCGACGACGGTGCCGATGATTCCGCTACCGCCGCCTTGCTTCTGGTTCTTGCTTTCGCCTTTGTCGGTCATTGTGATATGGCTTTCAGTTTGAGAATTGTGTTCGTTCTTTGAAATGTTGTTTGTTTGAGAGGTGCGAATGTTTTAGCAGTTAGTTCAAGAAGGTAAGTAGAGCAGAGGGTGATGCATTAGTATTACTTCTTTAAATCGTTCTGTTACCATTCGAAAGAGAGTTTAGACTTAATGGTTTATGACGCGCCTCTGCGGTTTTGGCTGTAGGTAATGAGGTCATATACAAAGATGATGAGCAACATGAATGATACCCGGTACATCTAGGGGGGGGGGCACCTGACCGTGCCTACTAATGGGCCTACACTTAGACCCTGATAAGTCAGGTACTCGGATTCAAAACACATGGGATCATATACATACCAGATATCCCGCCACTTATAGCTGATCTCAGGGGTTTACTTGGGATTACAGATGTGAATGCAGTAGCTCGTAGGATATTAATGAAGGCCGGCTGTCTACTAGACTCAATACATCTTTCACTTCCATACTCCAAGCCTACTTATGTCAGGTTCTCATTCCCCTTTCATACTATGCATTAGTGACGTCCTGCCAAACCTTGCTGATGTCAATTTTCATCATTGCCGCGGGAAAGAGTATGTGTGTATGTCCGATAATCCCAAATCTACTTCCGCACTTCAACCCCCTTTTTCTCATTTGGCCGCGGTTACTGTCGGTTCTGTCTTTGTGTTGGGATCTTGGTGAAGTTCAGTTGACCCCGTAGGTTCTGAAGAGAGCTGCACTCCACTGTCAACCCGCTTCCTTCCCGTAGTAGATTCAGCTGCTGCGGCTTCGGGTTCTGACTTCCCAGAAGCTTTGTCGGCATCACCGGGTGCCTGTTCTTGGTTTCTACTAAACATGTTGACAGATGGCCTCGGAATGTTAGGCATCTGCGGTATTTGAGTAGGGATGTAGGACTTAAAACTAGACCCCGACGGGATTTGGGGCATCTCCGGCATTCTAGTCGGCACGTAAGATTTAACTCCGGTCCCTGCTTGCTGCGCTACTTGCATGAGGTACCGCATGTAGGTGCTCTTTCTTGCCTTGTCGGCTTCCTTCTGTTCTGGAGATTCTTCTGCTTCGTCATCGTCGCCTTCTGGTAGTGGGACGACGGATGCAGCAGCAGTAATGTCTAATGGCGATGCGTCGGGGAGATCATTATCATCATGTTCTTCGTCTTCCGCTCCCCGAGTTGGCTCGGTTTCTTCGATGAGGCCGTCTGTCTTCGGGATCTCTTGACCATCATCTGTTGTGGCTACTGGTTGCTCAACGGGTTCTGGTGGGGGAGGCGAGGCGAACTTAGGGTCGTCGAGGATATCAGAATCGTCATTGAACCAACGAATAACGAGATTGCTAGCCTCTTCCATCATCTGCTCGTACTGTTCGTTCTTATCCCTAATGAACATGCTCATGTGGGCCTGAACTTCATCTTCTGTCTTCTTGATGACTTGTCGGGAGAAGATGTGGTATGCCTCATGATCCTTGTTTGGTATGGCACAGAATGTTCGTTCAGGTACGAAGTAGCCCCCACTCCACATGCCATTCTCTCCTAGGGACGTGTAGAAATCATGAATACCAATGCCTTTTAGCGCCGCCATACGCTCTAGTCTCCTGGCCAGCTCCTGTTGCTTCATGAGCGCGCCCACGAATGTGAAGTGATCAGAAAGATATTCGAAGGATCGCCCGACATTTCCTCGGTTGATATACGCTAGCCCCTGACTAAGCGTATCCATGCTCTGTTGATATCCTTCTTTAACTGACTCCTTGTTGAGGTTTCGCATGCTGCGCATCCCATCCATGATCTGTTTGCGATTCGTATAAGCCGCGACGCCACCAGCAGCTATGGCACCGACAGTCCCAGTACGCACAGCCACAAGTTGCCAACCCTTCCAAGCCGTACTGGATGATCTTGTAGATGGAATACGTGTCGCTGTACGCTTGAAAGCCGACTTTCCCAGGGCCGCCGGCGCAGCTGAAAGGGCTGTCATGACATTGAAAACGGTGCTCACTTTCTGGTAGTTTGAGAAAGCACCATAGACAAACATAGATCGCGCAAGACCATTGAATGGAGTGTCGAAGGTGAGAATCCCCTGAATCAAGGGGAATATTGGAGACTCCTCTTGGCCGTGCGCGATCCTCTCATTGAGAATAAGAAAAAGAGTGTCTGAAGCGACGAAGCCACTATGAATAACGTAAGTCGTGAATATGATATATTTCAGGCTTCAAATATCTTACCCCATGGAGTGCGCAACCAAGATGACTCCTACATCCCTATCATGAGGTGGCCAGGGGGTTTCAGCGTGCGCTTTTCGCACATCCATCACCTTTTCTTTTAGCCTAGGCTCATTATTAGCACCTGATGCTCATGAGCCGAGGCTTACGTACCATGACAGGACTGATGTGCAGCATTGTCCTAACTCTCCTCTCGTCTCATATTTAGGATACACTATAGACACGACATTATGATCAGGGAGTTTGCCAGCTACCTGCTGTTGCAAATCACCCGGGAAAGTTCGGAACGTGTCATCGTCCCCCTATATGTGTCGTTAGTGGAAATGCCGTTGAAGACTTTCGTCTCTCTTACCTTGAATCCGTGTAAGAAGCAGAGAAGTAAAGTTCGAGGCATGTTGAAGTTATTTCAAATTTCACATGAGAGCAACCAATTTATGAGTGATGAGTACTTAATTATACTGGAATAGCTATTTAAGGGGATAATGAAGTAAGATATCAGACTCGACCGTCACTAGCCACAATCCCGGAGAACTAAAGTTGGCCCTTACGGTCGAAATACATATCAACAAACCACTGCCTCATGTACTGACACTGTCACACACACCCTCCATACCATATCAAGACGTCATTCATAACGTCACTATTATTTTACGGTTTCCATAAGATCCTTGATTTAGACTAGGCTAGCGACGCAGGGATAAAGAAGCCACAATATCTTTGTGGCATTTTATTTAACTTCTAAAGCCACCTCCTTAAGTAGCAGTTCTCACCAAGATTAGTACTATCGGTATTCTGCCATACTACTCTCAAGTACCTACACAGAGGTACATATAACACCACAGCCAATAGTAAGGTATTTACAAGTAAAATTTTAACCTCAAAGAGAAAATATGAATTATCGTGAGACTATTCTATATACCCTTATTTATCGTATACCTAATGGAAATACTTTTGCCTACTTATGAACCATCCCTTTTCATGTTCCCTCAGCGTGTAAAATACCCCCTCCACACATACGAAACATATTGTAATAAGGAGAACATTGTAAGATAAGAAATCATTATGTTGTAGAATAATACAATCCTGCTTCAGCGTGAAACGCACATAGATCACTTCTTTTTGCTCCCGGTAATAGGAGCCAAAACCGAGCCTAGTCCAAGTCCGTCGAGGACTTTCGTCAAACCGAGACCACCGAGTAAGTTGTTGACAAGTCCGCCTAAGCCGAGGCCATTAAGTAGTTTGCCTACAAGGCCGAGGACGCCGCTCAGTAGCAAGCCGACAGCGGCGACGATCTGGAATAAGGGTTCGGATAGAAGACCCCAGAGCGGGTTGATGCCTTTCTTGGCATGTGGTAAGTTCTCAAGTTTGCGCTTGGCATTCTCGATGGTCTCCGTCACGGTGCCGGTGAGTTCTTTCAGGAGATCTGCGAGCCGATACTCCTCGGGCGTCGCCTCGCGTGCCGCTGTTTTGTGCTTGGCGTTGGCCGAGATGCGGCCGTCCGGGTCGAGGCCCCGGATCACACCGTTGGCCTCCGTTAGGATCTTGCCACCTTCTTCGATCAACGGACGGACTTGTTTGACAAGTTCTTCTTCGTCCCGTTCATCTTCAGGCTTGCGCTCCTCAGAATCAATCCTCTGTATTGTAGAAATTTCATATTAGCTTAGTCCATTATCAAGGTCACAGTGAAGTGAGCAGTGAACTTACATCAACAATCATCTTGCATATAGGTTTGATCTTGTCAAGCGACTGCTCGATACAGAATGAGATCTGTCCAGCAATCTTCTTATCCTGTTCAAGCTGTAGGCGAGCCTCTCTTTCTTCTTCGGTTTCTTCAGGTTCAGGCTCAGGCTCGGGTATCTCCTCAAGCAGTGAGCAATGGCCTAGGACGTGTCCCTTCCCATCGATGACATCGCCATCATCGTCGATCTTCTTGCCGGCACACTCACTCAAGGTGCCGGACGTAAGCTTACCCATGAGGTCGCCGTTCTCATCGACGACGTTGCCCTCACGATTGACCTTGCGGCCCGACATTGGGTTGATGTCCTTCGGGATTGGTTCTTCCTCCCAACGTTCAGCGTGGCCCAGTACGTTGCCATTCTTGTCGCAAATATCTCCGTCGTCGTCTACGGCGCGACCGAACAGTATCTTAGGGTCACCGGAGACGAGCCGACCAACGACGTCACCGCCAGGCGTCACGACCTTGCCCTCCTTGTTTACAGTACATCCCGGGAGCTCAGTGAAGGGGCCTTCTTTCATGCCCTCACGCTCGGCTTCGGGGATGAGTTCGCATTCACCGATGATATCACCCCCTTCATTTCGGATAAAGCCGTTCTTGTCGCACATCTTGCCGATCAGGCGTCTGAGGTCACCCTCAACTACACGACCGTAGATGTCTCCATGCGAGTCGACTGCGTTACCCGCCTTATTGATGCGCTTGCCTGCTAGAGGCGACTTGTCCACCTCGGGTTCAGGCTCAGGCTCTTCTTCTTCCCAACGCTCCGCGCGGCCTAGTTGATTGCCTGACTTGTCCAGGATGTCTCCATCTGGGTCAACAGGCTTTCCCTTGAGTTGCTTAGGGTCACCCTCAACCACGATGCCGACTTGCTCTCCGTTCGACATAACTTTCCCTTGGTCGCCGACAACGGCGTCAGGGAAGTCCTCGAAGGGTGCAGGGTCTTTGACATCCGCTCGCTCGCTATCCGGAATTGGCTCGGCCTTGCCAATTACCTGGCCAGCATCGTTGAAGATCTCTCCTTGATCGCCGACCTTCTTGCCAATCAGGTTTTTGAGGACACCTTGAACGACGTGACCCCAAATTTGTCCCTTGTCATCCACGACGTTTCCCAGCTTGTTAACCTTCTTGTCGCGTAACATGGAGTAATCGACTACCTCCTCCTCGGGCTCTGAGGGTTCCTCGGCCTCGGCACGCTCGGCATGACCGATCACATTACCATTCTTGTCGAGGATGTCACCGTCGGCATCGACCTTCTTTCCGATTAACTTCTGGAAGTCGTCGCCGACGACCACGCCGACTTGGCGACCGTCGTATATGACCTTGCCAAACTTGTCCACGGTTGCGTCTGGGAAGTCTTCGAAGGGCGAGGCTTCATTCTGGACTACTTCAGGGAGAACTTCGACTTCGCCGATGACATTTCCCTGGTTATCCCAGACTTTGCCATTCTTATCTGGGGTCTTGCCGATGAGCTTTTTGATGTCGCCGCTCTTCACTCTTCCGATTGGGTTGCCATTATCGTCAACAACGTTGCCGGATTTATTAATCTTCTTGCCCTCAAGGATAGAAATATCAGGGAGCGGGACTTCTTTTTCTTCGGCTTGTTGTTTAGCGGCCTCGAGAGCATCAAGTCGCGCCGCAGCTTCGGGAACTTCTTCTTTTATGCGTTCGACAATCGTACCCTCGGGGACTAAGTCGACCTTACCAAGGACTGTATCGTTGTCACCCAGTAGGTTGCCCTGGCCATCAATGCCTTTGATGTCTTTACCGATTAAGTGTTCGTATTCTTGACCTTCTGTGAGCTTTCCTAGGATCTTGCCCTTCTGATCTGTGACTTGACCATCTTCGGCGATATTAAAGGGGCCCTCAAACATTGCAATGACCTTGTCGGCCACAGATGGAGCGAAAGACGGGATCTGGATTGGCGCAGCTTGTTGAGCCTGTAACTCCAAGGCATTGATACGATCTGCGGCTTCGGGAACCTCTTCTTTGATCTGTTGGACGATCGAACCCTCTGGTGCGATGTCGATTTTGCCGACAATGGTACCGCTTTCGGCCAAGAGATTTCCTTGGTTGTCAATCTCCTTAACCTCCATGCCGACTAGGTCTTGGATGTCTGAGCCATCGGCAAGCTTGCCGATGATCTTTCCTTGTTTGTCAGTGACCTTTCCTCCGTCCGCGATAGTGAAGGGTCCTTCGAATAAGGCGACGACCTTATTCGCGACCGAGGGAGACAGCGATGGGATATCAATAGGGACGAGTTCCTGTTTGGTAAGATCGCCAGCTTTAGAATCCACCTCGGCCTTCGAACCAAGCTTGGAATCCATGTCTTTGAGCTCGATTGGAGCCCCCCCTTCATCGGCGGTCTCCTGTGCGCCCTCGGCGGCGCCTTCAGCTGTTTTGCCAGCTTCGGCAACGTCATCAGTACCCGGTGCATCGACGTCCTTCGTAGCTTCATCGGCTGCTCCGGTCGCATCTTGTGCAGTATCACCTGCTGCTTCGGTCACACCTTCGGCGGCGTTGCTGGCTTTGTCTGTGACGCCCTTGGCCGTATCGCCAACGGCACCTGTTGCGTCCTTGGTACCAGTAGCTTCTCCGGCGGTGTCTGCAACACCTTCCGCCGTGTCACCTACAGCTCCCGTAGTACTTTTAGCTGTTTGACCGAGACCTCCAGTGATGCCACCGACGGCTGACTGCGCTGTCCCAGTGATGCCAGATAGCGCGCCGCCAAGTCCTCCGCCGCCGCCACCTTGTGATTCTTTGTCTGTTTGTTGCCCTTGAGCAGCGGTATCCTTCGTGTACTTTGTCGTGTAGTTAAGTTCAGAAGCGACATCCTCCAGGGGTTCAGCCTTCCCGACCACGCCCCCATCCTCGTTTAGTACGTCCCCCTCCTGAGTGACGATGAAGCCAGTAAATTTACGGGCTTCGCCTTCGGTAACCTTGCCGATCGGGTTTCCGTCGTCATCGATTACTTCTCCCTTTTCGTTGATGCGGCCCGCTGCCGGGACCATCTCGCCCTCGTTCTCTTCCGATGTGTCTGGGATGGATCGGGGCACCGATGCTTGTGACGCTGCCTCTTGTTGCTGTGTGTCATTTTTGCCAACGCCGGAGGCAGTCTCTGTGGCCTTGCCCAGTGGACTACTCAGCCCGCCGGCTGCTTCTCCTAGTCCGGACATGGCAGCTGGATGGATGATTGTTACAAGATTTTCGTCTGTGACGATACGCCGTGTTATGGTAGTCAATACTATTGGATTCTGCTGTTCTTGTCGTTGATGTGATTGTAGTTGGTTGTACTTATGGGGAATAGTCATAGGATTGTGAGACTCAAATCCACACAGCACAAAACGACGAATTGGATCTTTTATGAGGATAAACTCGCGACAAGAAGCAACATGAGATATCGGTCTTTCAGGCTAGAACTTACGTCATGAACTTGGAGAATTACCTACCTCGCTCAATATACCAGGAATAATAGGGATCCTCCCTCTAAGCTCTCCCTTGTTCCAAGACCCTTCGTACATTATGTTCGACGTCATGATGTCGGCTCTCTGCCTACGATAGACGGCTCTGGACGTCATCAGTAGGGACTATCTAGACATGGAGTCCCAGGACAAACTTCGTGATGAGGTCAAGCCACGAATGAGGCTACCACCCAAGCCGGTATTTTGTCGATCTCGAAGCAAGTGTGTGTGCCACAGACAAGCACAGGGTTCCGACTCTTGAGTCTGTGGCTTGCATGTATGTTCGCACCAACTGGCTGGCGAGGTCAAGTGATGACTGCAAGTTAGAGTGCCACCCAAGCCCAGTGAGTGTCTATTCGTTGAGAGTTACCAGAAGTCTAGCATACAAAACAGGATTCCTTCATGAAGCCGTGGCCACAACAAAGGGCCACCCTAGGGTGCGCCGTTCACAAATCTCGATCTTGACCAGTTACAATAGAGTTCGTTAGAGGTATGCGCCGTACACCCTCTACACACATTGGCCGCATTGGCCGCATTGACCGCATTGGTTGCCTGATGGCAATTACATGGAAGAGGGATGCTGAAGATAGGAGTATTTGATCATCACTTTAGCCACAATAGCCACATTCTTTAACATTTGACAAGGAAAGACATCTCCTCAGCTCCTACAGCTTCAGGGTTAGCAGGCAGTCAGGCAGTGAATTGTGGGTTTGGTTAAGCAGGTTATGTAAGTTAAGTACAACACCGTCGGACCGCCGGCGTCCACGCCAGCCCTACCTAATGTATCATATATGATATGAGTACCGTAGCGTACTGCGGGATGACACCACGGGGGTCGATCTAAATCCGGGTTAGTTGCGGCAACCCAATTTCCACATACATATTAGATGGATTCTCCTATTCGTCAATTGGTAACAAGGGGGTGGCTATACATCCAATACGCCCAATATACACCTAGGTACATATGCATACGCGGTCTTCCTCATTTTCATCCATGGATACATGTATTAACCTGTTTTTCCTGCAGTTTAGAAAGCCACATCGAACATGGTTTAACATCAGGTCAACGTCATAAACGGCATAGCTAATGGCTCAGCTGTCGTATTTTTCGGCCGATATGAATGCAACTAAAGTCCGGGAGGTTACACTCCCTCCGTGCCCTTGCCTCCTACCCAGATACATACCTCACTTAAAGCACCGGTGGTAAATACCAAAGATATCGGCGCATCTCTTCTGCGTCGTGTAGCTTACATGGTAGTTTGGACGCAAATTCGAATTGCGAAAGTGCATATTCCATAGTTTTCAAAACCTCGATAGACATTTCAGTAAATGCTTGTAATAAATATTGTTCATTTTACAATGAAATAGCTTCGTTTGCATTATTCGCTGCGTGAAAGAATCATAGGTATCAGATCCCGTTAACGTTACTCCCCAGTGCCTTTTCGAGTCCGCCACAGCCGTCATCAAATTTCCTACAATATATTATCATCAAGCGTGTATGTTTACATTCTGCGAATCTTGTGGCTGTCTCCCGAATGTAGTCGGTATCCGAATCGTCAATTGAATGCCATCTGTCGTGGACTTGACATCTAAGAAGATGTCAGAAGGGCTCCCGCCTGTGTGAGCGTTAACCTTCGGCTGCTTCTTCTCTTCGCCTTGGGTTTTATCACTCTCAGTTTGAGATTCGCCCGTTTTAGATCGTTTCATGAAAGGTGGCAGACCACCATTCTCTCCTGCCTTCTCATTAAAGCGACCAATAATGTTGCCATTATTGTCAAGAATATTTCCCTCGTGATCTACCTTCAACCCTCCAAGGACGCTACTAGGAATATCTGCAGGAGGCGGTGGTCCAGTGAAGTTCTCTGAGACATATCCAATGACCTCCCCGCTTTCTCCGTAAACTTCACCATTATCTGCAACTCTCTTTCCTACCATGGCAGGAAGGTCTCCCGTGGCGTGACCAAGGACTTTCCCCGCCTCATCTACGATGTTTCCAACATCGTCTACCATGTTACCGCCAAGGCCATGGGCGAGACAAGGTAGATCAGGAGGTGGTGCCATGCCAATAGGCGCAATCTTGGGGATGCTTGGAATGGGTGAAATATTAGATGGAGAATGTACGGATGGATCCAAGATCTCTTCCGGTGGATCCTGTAGCGTATCGTCCGGGACTTCTTGTAAGTCATCCGTACTTGGCAGGGCTTGCGTACTTGGAAGGTCGTTAGGGTCGGTAAGACCGGTAGCGATATTGTTGATATCGGGTTGGGTCGGTGTAGGAGGGCTCTTCACCACCTTCTCTGGACGAGGGAGTGGGATTTCTATTCTTCGTTCAATATGTGCAGGCTTTCCCATGTTGTCCGCGACCCGCGTACCGTCACTCGTAATCTCCGGTGTGCTTGTACCTGATTTCTGGTCGACGCTGTCCGGGACAGTTTTGAGGTCATCGTTCAGCTTCCCCTTTCCATTTGGTAATCCAACATGCGCCTCCTTTGAAATACTAGACATGTCAGGCTCACCAATGTTGTTAATTGGCGCGGCGCCCGATGTCTGCTCCTTAGTGTCGCTCGTAACCCCCTCTGCTTCCTTGGAAACGTCTGCAGGTTTAGGAATATTTGGCGTATTTTCGGTGATATTTTGATTTTGGTTTATGTTTGTTGTCTCGGCTGAACTGTCTCCAGCACTGTCCTTAGCTAGATCTGTGAAATCCGAGGCCTTCTCAGTTATGTCTCCAGTAGTCTTACTAAGAGCTTCTTCTGTTCGGCCATTTGGTGGAACAACTAGCGTATCATCTCTAGGCAATTCCTTCATTGGCTCAGATGCTTCATTTGTTGAATCATCGGTGGCGCCGCTCATCGTCTCTGTCGCGCCTCCCGATGCTCCTTGATTGGAGTGCGCACTTTCGTCAAGCGTGTCTGTTTCGTCGTTTGAGTCCTTTCCGGCTAGCGCTGACACAAAAGTACTCATTTCAAGATTGCCCTGGTCGGCGAAATACTTGGCAATGTCTACTGGCGAGTTCAGGGCATCTGTGGGGTTTGACGGTTCAGGCAGATCGCTGGCCGAAAGGTTGAGAAGCTCTCGAGGTTTGTCAGCGATGCTTTGGGTTGGAAGAGCCGTTCGCTCCGACGCGCTATTCTCGTCTATAGGGCTGTCGATGGCGCCCTGCGTAGTCTCGAGCGCACCAAGACCCTCAGTGCTTCGACTGATAGTCTCTGTAGGGGTAAAAATGTCGTGAGATTGGGTGCTCGATGGTGCCGGAGTGGTTGGTCTCTGCCTCTTGACTGGGGTTGGAGTCTTCGTCTTGCTCGAAGGCTTGAACAACTTCCTTGGCGGTGTCTGTGGATTCATCATATCGGCCATGGCTAAGGGGAAGGATCGAATATGATTGGCGTGGAAGAAAAGGAATATAGCCAGGTATACTGCCAGGATAATGTCGCAGAAGAGGTCAAAGTCAGACCAGGGTAGTAGAAGGGGCATTCACTAACAATAGCTTTAGGTAATGAAAGCGCAATATCAGGAGAGTATTCACCTATGAAATTCAATGCGTATGGATATTGAGGAGAACAAGTGGATGAATGACAGCATGAAGCTCCAAATGTGAAGCAATGAAATAGAATCGCCAGACAACTAGTCTGTTAGCTACAGTACTTGAACCCACGGGCAGTTCAGCTCAGCTCGCTTGCGTCATAGGTAGCAAGGAGGGAAGAATCTAAATCACGTCTGACGAGCTAGGAGGGGGGAAGATCTCAAGTGCTTAGGTAACGAATCGCGATCTTAGTTGCTCTCATACATACACCTAGGTAGGTAGTGTATGCGCACAGGTTACCTAACAAGGATACAAGTAATAGCTTGTTACGTAGCCTCCATTATTTTGTACCGCATCTACAGATCTGTAAATGTTACCTAGCTGCCTAGGGGTAGGTATGGAGAATAACTTTGTCATGTTAGCTGATGTTGGAAACGGAGCGCTTCGCCGGCTAGCCAGATGATGAAATGAGCAAAACTTATTAGTCGAAAATAGAATATTTATTAACGAGTTTCTGGTCTCTTATCCCTTATATGAAGGGCTACCCATACTTAGAACTTTCTAGTGTTTGGTAGGGCTTAGTAGGATCAGTCACTTGCTCTAGTGGCAGCCATGTCATCCATCTATGGACTAGATGGATTAGATGGATGCTCCCGTCCGCAAGCATGCGAGTTTGAAGCGTAGTACATAAGGAGGATCCAAGGTCGCTAGTAAATACTTAATAACGATCATATAGGTAATACGGATTTCATGAGAAATATGAAGAGAGCTAAGGTACATAACAAGCTGAGAAAGGTTTCGTCGCATCATCCGGCAAGATAGGTATCCAGAGCGATTCTGATTTTGCTGTGACATGCAGAAATGCACGCGGTGTCGTTAGCCATATTATTGGTGGCTCCATACCTAAGATCAATTGACCGACGTGCATATTTTGGGAACTCATGCATATCGTACATGGTCATGTACGAAGGACAGGAAGGAATTGATGTAAATAAAAAGCAGAATAATTACGGATGTAAAAAAAGAAAAAGGAAAAATGTTGGAAAACTGGGAAACCCTTGGCAAGCGAAATGCGAACTCGAAATAATTCATTGGCTAGAAATTGTCTTGTGGCTTTAATATTAATGTGGCTATGCAACTTTAGGTACTTTAGGTATTACCTTTCAAGGCACCCACAAGGTATTGTCAGGGGTATTGTAATCCTTGACATAGGTACTTACCGTATCCCTGCCCAAGAGGATCTATCACTCTTCACATATCTTGAAAACATAGTTACCTAGGTACTTATATAATTAGGCATTACTTGTATTGACTTCGTAAAACTTGGAATACTTAGATATTTCATGTTATTGTAATGATTATAGCTACAGCTGACACCAACCACGTGGAAATCATAAGAGACTAATACACTTGGAGCTTGGAAAGTACCTAGTTCCCGAGGTCGTTTAAACTTCCGTATCTTGATAATCAGGTCGGTACTTCCACCATGGAATTACCCCATCATCGGGAGTCTGTGCACAAGGCTAGATACATAGGTACGTTGTAGGGATATCCAATTTCCTCCTAATTCCGAATCTAGAATTCAGATCCCTGATCGTGGTCTTTTTTTTCTTTCAACTTCATGCCTTCTACAATTGCATGTAGCTATTAGTAGCTATGTGCGAGAGTAGAATCCAATCTACCCCTATCTCGTAAACTTTTATTATCACGCACTTTCCTTCCGCCTTCAGAATGACATTATGCAGTGGCCAGTTACAATGTCTAAGTATGGCATATGTACTACCTAAGTAGGGACACGATCCCCTATTTACAATGGAGACTACACCTATCAATTACAATGGTTTCCAACTCCTGAATATATGCATAACTTCCACCTTATCCCATTCAAGTTATCAAGGTGTAACAGATACAGATAAAAAGTATTGAATATATATTAATCCTTCTCCTTTCGCTTTTAACTCTCAGCGCCGATGAAGATTAAGAAAATCTATCAGCACCGGAAGATCGCGTTTTCTTGTCCGATATTTTAATTCAAAAGCAACACTCTCGCCTCCAAAGTAATACGAGGTCGGATATCAATGGAATTGCTTGTCCCGACGATTCGGTGGTTCGTCAACATACGTCTTCCCTTGCGTGCCTTGCGACAAAACGATACAAGCTCACATTCCTTCCCTGTTAGCAGCGAGCAAGGCCGTTAGTTATTGGTTCATCTCTTTAACCGTCACTTTTCGCAGTAGTCAGTTCGGTTGACACCCAACGTAGGTGCCGGGAGAGTTGCTAGGTGTCTTATGGGTGTGATTGCGATTGTACGGCTAGCGGTCGCTCCCTGACAAGGAGCTGACGCGCCAATACAATGATGAAGAAACAGAGATGGGATAGGTAGGAAATGAGAAAAAATCAGAGTTGGTAATACGTACAACAGAGACAAGGTCAGATCACCGTGAATCCGGGCCTTTAGTGTTACCTCTACTTCGAGGTTGAGATCCAATCGCAACCTAAGCGGGTTCTTTCCGCTGTCCTTCTGCTGAGGTTGTGGTTGTGGTTGGACTTGTTGCATCTGTTGCTGCTGCATTTGCATATCCTGCTGGGGCTGATATTGTGGTAGCGGCTGGCGCTGCCGACGAGGTGCCACTTGTTTTTCGTAACCATTCTCTTTATCGTCATCATCCATCCACGATGGTTGATTACGCCGACGTCGTCGCGATCTGCTTGGTTTCTCGGACTCGACACGCGCCGGCTTGTGTCGCTGCTGCTTCGTCTCGGACGATACTGGAGGCTGAACTTGGGCACTTGAGTCGTCCTTCCCTTTCCCCTTACTAACATTATCCGTTGGTTTGTTATTGCTCTGTTTCAGACCATCTTCGTTCTGGTTGTCATCCTTAGGCTGACCATCTTTCTGCGCACCGTCCTCTTGCTGTGATTCATCCTGATCCTTCTTATGACCTTCGCCTGGTTGCTCTGGTTCTTGTTGCGGTTGCTCAGCTTGCGAGGATGGCTGTTGTTGTTGGGGTTGTTCATGCTTCTCTTCGCTTCCATCGCTAGGCTGCTGGGCTTTCTTATCTTCGGTCGATGACATGATGTTATTTTACAATGTTAAGGATTATTTTCTTTAACCGTTATGATAAAAATATTAAATTTTACAGTATGGAATCAAAGAGTTACAACAGTACTTGTGGCGGTCTCTCTGGTTTTATTATCTATTCAACATACGTCGCATCTTCAAAATACCATGACCCGCATATCTATACACTAGATATGAGTGGTGAGCGTCAGCATCTGTGACGCAATGGGGCGCACTGGACTGAGCTGCTGAGTCGTATCCCGATCGAGATGTAGCACTCATAAACCCTGGCCCAGCCGGCATCTTGACCCCTGCCTGCTTCCCCATCACCAATCACCGCCATCCCGCACCGAGGTCGTGCAGGTCGTGCAGAATCATCTTTACCCCAATCTCAGCTTAAGTGGCCCATGTCTTAGACAAGCTGGACAGGCACGCATAAGGTTTCGGGTCCGCCTACGCTTTGTGGCTGACATTCTGGCCAACTCGTATGGAAACAAAGATGCGTGGCATATGTTCAATCCCATCATCTGACTCTGTTCCAACAGCTACATGACGAGGCTCGAAACCTGTTTTGTCACCCACACAATTCGGAAAGACCAAGACTGCAAGATCCCTTGCCGCTCCGTTAATTCATTCCTGCCCTCCTGCTAGGACACGAGGGATCTTCAAGGTCACAGCTGAGTTCCTGCATTGTACCTTTCAGTCGTAAGACATATGGCTCTTTCAACCCTTGGGTTACTCACCGTTGGCGCCATACCAACGGTTATAGGTGTCGCGGAAGCAATTGACGCCCAGAAGAAACAAAACCAGCAAGCTAAAGAGAGAATCAAGTTCAAGTTGACGGCTAAGTTTTCACATGACGGCGACTCACCGCCACAGGATGCTTCCATAGTGTTCAAAGACCAGAAGGTTAGTTCAAAACTAAACGTGCTGGTGTGGCGTCTAAAATCCAATATGCGCTACTATCTCATTTCGATGGCGAACCCGTCTTCTAAACTCCATAACAGCTTTACCTAAACCATCCGGCATGTCCAGTGGAGGGTTATCCGTTCAACGGTTTCTACTTTGGCTACCCGGGGCCCGAGAACCACCAGGGGCTGGTAGCGCCCATAGCGGACGATCCGCCGATGCTTAATTGGATTTATGCTGACAAGGACACGGGTCTACTACGTCACGGATCAAGATCGGAGACCGCTGGTCACATCATTGGACCCTGGAGTTGGACAGAAGATGAGGAATGGCTAACGCTCGAAGGCGAGCAGGATTTCGTAGCTGTCGAGAACGACGAGGGCACATGGAATGTTCATTACGATAAGGATGGAAGCCTGGAAGAGATATTGGACTGCGACGTAGTAGACATTGACTTACACCGCGAGTTGCAGCTTGGGGTCTCTAGTCGGTATACGAAAGATTAACAGGATTTAACTTGGCTACTAATTGATCAGGCGAGAAGGAGTTCGAGAAACCCGTGATAGAGGAAACCGGCTGTATGGGAAGGAATAGTTAAGAATAGTCTGATCTAATAATACTTAGTCGAAGATGTGTTTAATACTTTGAAATACATGTGGCTCTACCTAGCTCCCTAGCAGACTTTCTTGCAGCACCTAATAATAAATCCTCCACACCCTCCCCTTTAAATATGCACCCTGTCGGATATGAGCTAGAGATCGACGGACTTCCTGTGGCTGACGTCAACATGTAAGCCACGCGGACGTTATCCAAACCCCCAGTAGTACCCATATCAAAGGTTCAAATACTGTTGGCTGTGTCGATACATGGTTCTCGAGCGGCCGAGTCAGAAAGATGCAAGAATTACGGAGGCGAGAAATCAGGGTTCTAACCATGAAATGCTTCTTGACGGGCGAGACAGGTTTCCCGATCTAGACCCTTAGTGACGTACCATCTCCAAATATGACACATTCAGCGTATACATGCTTCAGTTCGAATATACTGGCTTAGACCCTGGACCATGTACTATGTATATACTTGGGCTATTCACTCCTATATTAGATAGGTTCAGCTAGTATATGTCCCCTTAATTTTTACAATTATCATATCTTCAACTTCAACCTTACATTTACTCCACACACTCTACCGACTCCGATTATCACGATTAAAGCTCTCGTCTGTCACTAAATCATTTATTTCGTACTTCAAAATGTCGTCTCCTGCCCCCTCAGGATCTGTATCAAGATCTCGTCAGGGCCGCCGTCGCAGCCGGAATCAGTCCCGACGACAACAGGCTACTGCTGCTCAGCCGGAGCCTCAGAGCCAGCAATATTCAGATGAAGACAGCGCGGAAGACGTTGAGGCGGCGCCGCAGCCACAGCCACAGCGCCGGCGGCGCCAGCGTACCCAGCAGATTCAGCAGCAGCAGCAACAAGGCGGTGGTGGACCACTCGGAGGTGTCGGAGGTGCCGACCAACTTCTCCCCGTCAACAATGTCGGCGAGACGGCCAACAACTTGACTAACTCCGCAACTGGCACATTGGGCAACGTCGCTGGCGGTGCGCTCAACCAGGGTGGTGGTGGTGGTGACGACAGCAAGTCCGACACCCTACGCCTCAGACTAGATCTCAACCTCGAAGTTGAGGTCACGCTGAAAGCCAGAATCCATGGCGATCTAACATTAGCCTTGCTGTAAGTAATCCTTTTCATGCCTACAGTTATTCTTCGCTTGTCTTCTCGTTCCAACGACCCATATTTCAGTTTCCTACACGTCGATCAATGTTTTCTATTATACTGCCTTCGTCATAGAGATCCATATCCTTCCTGTGTTTCAACGTTCTGTTGTTCTGATGCGCTCTTCAAGGGACACTGCTTGAACATGACTGGGAAGAATCTGGGTTTCGGATAATTAGACTGGAGGAGAAGAAATGATAATGATGCTCACATGCAGAGGATACCCGGAGACTAACTTATACGCTCATGTATACATCCACCTCAATCATTTACACTTGCTTTGCATGTCATCTACAGTTGTTTTCTCTACTGTTCCTTAGAACTCGCTAATATGCCTAGAAATTCTTGAAGAACAATGTAATGGTTCTTGTCTTGATCAATAGATCTTCCCTCAGCTGCAAGTTGTTTCGTAGGATACGGAAATTAACCCCTATTTTGGAATCATGGTCGAATGTTCGTACGCCACAGACTCTAGCATAGATATTATTCTTTCATCATGTATATACAGACATATTTTGGCATAATTTATTTAATTTCAGTTCCATCGGACAATGCCACCGTTTTAAACTTACGAGATGAGACCACTCGTTTGTTTGTTCGCTTTACCTGTACGACATCATTAAACACTGTTGATACGAAGTCCCATCTATCCGGAGGCCGACCGGCTAAATGATATCGCTTCTAGCCCTCAGCCCTCGCCGGCAGTTCCTCCAATTTAATAAGGCTTGTTTATGGTAAGGCTACCCAACAGTAGGCAGAATCTTGGTAGATTTAGCCATAAAGCTAGGGTAGGTGGCTTGGCCAACCATATAACAAGGTGATTCGCTTGCGCCTATAATTGTGTATACAATTTACCGCCACGCGCTTATCGGGCCGTATTCCATGCTCGTGACTCCAATTGTTTCCTTTAGAGCTTTACGGCTTAGTCTGGGGAAGCTGGGGAAGCTGGGGAACCTATATTGCATGCAGCCTGTCGCTTCGGTAAGGCATCCGAAAGCCTAGACGCGTTTCCCGAGACTACGAGGAGGCAGGAGTCCCGTTCGTGCAGGGCTAAGCATATTGTAACGTCATTGGGAAGCTGTATCACGTTGTTCTAATGCAATATTTTATCGTGATAAGATTGGTATCTTTGACGCTGTCGCTAAGGTACTTGTTCGTATGAACTACCGCCCCCTATTGGCCATCTGAAATTTGGGAAGTCGCCGAACGTGGGAGACCCAAATATTTCGCTGCTTTAGATCCGCGAGGAACCGGAAGATGTACTATAGCGCGTCTAAAATTTCGTCCCGAGACGCCCAAATGATTCGAACAGGAATAGCGCCATGCAAAAAGCCCCTGTTATGTGTCTGCATTTAGGTCGCCTCCATAACTCTAGACGTTTAATATTAGTTGCGGATCCTGTCCTCCTATATCTTAGAGTGAGTGTATAGTGAGTGTTATCCGTAGCTGACGTGACTACCAACCAGTCTGTCGGATCAATATCAGACGATCAGCATGTTTAATACGGCACCTGGCATTGCTTGTATTAAATCGGGGTATGTTTCCTCTGATGTGGTGCGGAAAGAAGCATATGATTAATCTAGTACTAACCTCGTTTATAAATCGCGATGTCTTCACTCTGTATTACTTTGTGAAGCCATTCCACAGCAAATGTGCGAGCGCAGAAGCTATCTTAGTCTTCTCCCCATCGCCAGGCGCAGATCTACTCAAGGGATACCCTACAAACAAACCACGAAAACCGAATAGCTTTACGGTATATAAACTTAGCTCTAGACACTTTTGAACAGGGTTTGAAATTCGGTCAGACCGACTCCAGCTCCCTTAGGGTGAAAGATCGAAATCGCGATGCATGAGAGTGACTCAGTACCTTACAGGTGCAGTTTCTTCTTCACCAAGGCGACCACACAGACAAACAAGGCAACTCGTATCAGACACCACTCGTTCTTGATACTTCCCATCAAAGGTATCCTCAGTCAATAATACATACCTGGGTACAGTGCAGATACACTTGTAAGTAATTCTTGTCCTATATATGTCTAGTCTTTAACATCAACCAGGATACCACCAGTCATCCATACTTCACAACCAGCAAGATGGAGAGACTCTATAACTATCCGACACCCGAAGTGGCAGCCGCAATGGAGGCATCGGCCGCTTACCAAGTGAAGATAATGTCCAGCATCATAGGGTTCATGGGCCTCTGCTGGATCATCATAGGGGCATTCTTCCTCTACCACTTCTACAGGCCTCTGAAAGACGCCGACAGGGAGATCGATATCGAACTACAGGTTGCTCATGGAGCGAATGAGAAGAAATGGTGGATAGACGACTGCGATGAGGCATAGTATGCCCATCCCAGAAAGTTGAAGAGGAAGGGGCTACAGGGTCCGTTCTGGAAAGATCTTGAAGGATCGAGTAGGGCGGCCAAATGAAATCGTCTAGGGATGATGCGAAAAAACTGAAGGAGGTGAAAGTAACCCGCAACCAAGGCACCACAAGCAGGCGATCGATTTAGGTGGTTTCATTCACAAGACAATTTGCATAGGAGATATAGCAAGGACAGGGGAGTAAAGGTGACAATGGATGGTGTTGTTGTCTCGCCTCGGACATTCCCTTACGAACTTACGATACACTCCATTCGTACTAGTATTAAAATACCAATGGACTCTCATGGTCGGATTGCCTATGTTGGGTTGGTGCAATGGAGCATACATATAACACTAACCTGAATTATAAACAGAATCCGGCCCCAGACTCGGTCAGTCGACCTTCGAATACCGCTGAAAATGCCGCCGCATAATATAGACTAGTTTGGTACGTAAGCTTGAAGGTTGGCATTGATGGCAGTCGTTGTTGTGAACTGAAATGAGGTAAGCCACTTCACGCGGCCAAGTATCATACCAAGCTTGGCCTGGAGATGGAATGACCCATATGGCAACCTCCTCCATATACCAAGTAAGGATTCCCCACATATCGTGATGCCTGTTGCTTGGCTTTTATCTATAGCCGCAGGCCAGAAGATCCAAGGCTAAAATACCGGAATGTCAATTTCTCCAGGGCTTGGGATTGGTCAATTCGGATTTCGATTTCCCGAGAGTCATCAATACAAATGCGAGATCTTCCCCATATGAGTGAAGTCGAGTACCGGGTCTGTGGAAATCTTTTTATTTTATGTTAAGGATCGTCGTCGCCATGTTTATACGTCAAGCGTTTCACTTTGCCATATCGGTTGGCCTCTGTCTTAACCTGTCCCTGGCTAGCCCGATCGACCTGAACGAGCTGGGTCTTCAGGTTGAACGCCGTGCGGAGGGACTCGTTGGCTATCTCGGGGCAATCTTCCTTGGGGCGGATCCTTATGTATACTTCTACCAAAGCAACGGCAATGATCCACTATCTTTCAAAGCGATGAATGGGGGACAGCCTATACTACGACCAACGAAGGGCACTGGCGGTGTCAGAGATCCCTATCTTGTACAGGGTGGCGGTGCTGAAGCTGGCCGGAAGTGGTACGTTATCGGCACGGATCTCGACATCGGCAAGGTAAGAGAGATATGATTGTGTAGCTGTAGCGTATATTTAACGAAACCACAGACAAACTGGGATGCGTCGCAGCGGACCGGATCCAGGGGCATACTGGTCTGGGACAGCACCGATCTTCTCAACTTCAACGGCGAGCGTCTCGTGGAGGTGGAAGACGCAACTGCTGGTATGGTATGGGCACCGGAGGCGATTTGGGACGCGTCAAAGAGTCAGTTATCCGCATATCCATTTCATACCATGTGGCACTGACCATTCCAGACCAGTACCTAGTCCATTGGGCCTCAAAATTTGTGAGCGAGCTTGTTCTGACACGATGGCCTCCAGCCTCCATTAACAATGATTCATAGTACTCTGCAGCTGATACCGGGCACACTGGTTCGCCATCAAATATTCGAATCAGGTATGCTTATACGAGTGACTTCAAGACGTTTAGTGCACCGCAGACGTACATCGATTACGCACCTACCAACATCATCGACCTTGATATCCTACCGCTCGATACAGAGGGGAATAACTACCTGCGATTTATGAAGGACGAGACAGCCAAGACAGTATTTCTCGAGTACTCTTCGACGGGACTCTTCGGAACTTGGACTCGTGCTGGTGGAAGCCAAGGTACCATCACATCTGGTGTCGAAGGGCCTGCTGCATATCGCGACAACCAAGATGATGCTAAGGTCCATGTTCTCTTGGATTTCTATGGTGGCGACGGATACCGGCCATACGAGAGCATAGATCCGAAGGGAAATAAATGGACTGCGAGTAGCCGAACCGGATTTCCGAGTAACCTCCGACACGGGAGCATCTTGCCCGTCAATCAGACATTATACGACGCTCTAAGCCAGAAATGGGGTACCTGATGCCTCCGGGTCAGGTAATGGACACCTAGGTAGATATTGATACTTGTAACCATATAGATGTTGCTCGTAAGGGTTTGAAAACATGTAAATATGTATTCATAGGGTAGATAACTGAGAAATTGTTTAGCGATATGAGATACTTATGATACATTCCATTTTGGTGCATCTAGGCGGTGTAGTATGTATCATTGTGCGAAGACTTCGCGAACGCCCGAGGTAAGTGATAGCTAAATACCATATGGTCGGACACAAGCAATGAGTTCAAGTTGATGTACAGATTTGTAAGTGGGAGAAAGTAAGGCGAAGGGGTTAAAGGATGAAACCTGAGGTTTAAGAATATGGGATCCATCCATACATATGTAAATTGACCTATTTAAATACCTAGTACCTAGTATTCGCATAAGAGCGATCCTCGAACATGTTGACTATACCAATTTAGGTTAGTTTGTAGGGGTATCTGAGGTGGTCTTCGAATCCAACCCCGATAGCCACATATACATTTTGATGGGATTGGACCTCGGTAGGTATTTATGTAGGTATCCGTCAACCCCCCCTGCCCCTTAAAACGACTTAGGTAGTTTTAGGCCTAGGCCCCTTGGCAAATTTCCCGAATCTTCTCCTTTAACTTCAACGAAATTTTGAGCCAAAGTTTTGAAACTTTCCAACCCCCCAAACCTGTCAACATGTCACCTCCCCACGTGCTGCAGGCCAAGGCTAATCGATTCTAAGGTTCCAAGGTTGCATGGATACCTAAGTACCTAGATAGGTAAGACTTCAATATTGCACATCCCATATGTACAAAGATCTTGCTTATCAATCTATCAATCGGAATCTAACACAAAATAGCACAAAATAGTCATAAGCACCAATGACGTGCCTGTTCGGCCGTATGTGCTTACCTGCCGTTATCCGAGTGGACGCCCGAGAGATCCGGTAGGAGCCGTCACCTGAGTCAACCCAGTCAACCCAACAATGCTTATGTGCTGTACGTGCATCCATGGGATTACCTATTACGTACAGTAGGAGGGCGATGAAGACAGGAAGGAAGACAGAGAGATACAGGGGTTTTTAGGTATGATTGGACCCTGGGATCGCCATCTTGGTCCCTGTGTAACCCTTGTATACCCTGTCTTTTTTATTTTAAATCTACCGGGAACCAGAGAAAAAGTTACATGAAAGGGAAAAAGTAAAAGAATGGAAAGGGAAAAGCTTATTTTTATCAATTTTGTTATTTATTTTATTATTTATCACTACCCATTTGAGGTGGAAAGTGGTCTCGTTCAAACAAAAGGATTCCAAGGTTCTTATTGTTTAATCATCTCCCTTTCTTACCTACTTTTTGCTCTTGCTCCTTTTTTGTCATTAACTAAAAGAAAGCACTTCTCTTCTTTGGAAAGTCCCAGACCCTTGGATACCGAATATGATATGACGCATAGCTGATCGTTTATCTCCCCCTCCTATCAATAATATCCTTTTTTTGCCGTGCTACTCTGGCTGCAGCCGTCGCCGCCGCCGCCGCCGCCAAGCATCAATTATGCCATGGGCTACAAATCCTCTCTTCAAGCCGTCCACGACGCAATCCACGGCGCAACCTCCGGATGATGTAGAGGCAACCGCTGCGGTCGCTGCCGCTAGCTCTGGTTCTAGCCCAGCTACTAGCCCACAACAAGATATCACCGAGAGTCCCGACGATAGTTTCAAAGAGCCTACGGAGAAATTTACCGCCCATCAGATCTTCTACATTTTTATCCTCGATGGCATCGGTGCTATGATTGTGTCCGGTGGCATCAACTTCGCTATCGCCTATGGTAAGCAGCCACTTTAATTTGAACTTGAATTTTTACTGGCTTGTCTTTCATCTTCTCTTATTGGATCATCATCTCCCTGATTTCCATCTGTACGATTTTCATATATGAATAAAACTAGCCATAGGTGCAATGTTAACATAATACCAACAGCCATGTATGCAACCCAGGATATCGCGACGAGGCCCATTCGGTTATTCTTGTTTCCCAATACCCTAGCTGGAGATGCGGCGGTTACTATTATTATCCAATGCCTCATTACGTGGCACATAGAACTCTTCCTCGTTAACCGGGATCTGAGGAAAGGTGGTGTGCATCCGATCGGCTTCATTCCGGAACCCAAAGGCCGATTCGTGCGCTGGTTCATGTTTCTCGACCGCCCAAAGCAGACCCACGAGGTTAGGAGCGTCGTGCATTGGTTAAGCTTCCTCCGCTCTCAGATCCTGAGGGCTCTGCTCATGGCCGTCGCCTTCTTCCCTCTCATCTGGGGCCCCAGCATCGGCTTCCTCGTCTTGTCGGGTAGATGGGAAGGAGACGACTGGTACTACGACAAAGTGTGGGCACCGCAGATCTTCAAGCTCATTCAGGGAGGCGTGCTGGGACTGCTGACCACACCACCCATGGTGATATTCTGGCTTACGAGATGTGGATGGGCGTTGAAAAATAACGAGGAACGCTACGGCGAGCGGTAGTCATCGGAGAAGGCGCGCCAATAACACTACAAGTAGGTATATACTAATAATCAATCACGGAAATACTGATCTCGAGATTCTATTTGGCGCACGATATCGTAGAGGGACCATTCCAAACGCTGCTCAACGGACTCTTGCCTCAGAATACTAGTGCTATTCTGCCCATGGAAATCCCTACTAAGATCTCCAGGGTGCACCATTTCTGGCTCTAAGCTCAGGATGGAAATTAGGACCCAACGCTTAATCATCGAATACCTAGGTACGCTTGTCGCCCGAGATCGATACCTATCCTGCTCATGTACATTGTAGGGCAGAAGAAGTGTACTAAACCTGTGTCTTGAAGATGTTTACAGTTGCAAGCCTGCGGGCATGTCGCGCCAGTCTAAGGATAATAGGCATTAAACTTCCATCTTAGAATACCGTTCACATTATGGATTGGATGCACTAAACGGGAAATATCTTAGGTCAGTGTCTATAAAATCCGTATTCGCGATATGGAAGGCTCGGGGTGAGAGGTTCTACACAAATAAATTATCAACATATTGATGTATGCTAACTTAGACCTGTAGAGACCACGAAATAATTATGACATTCGATTCGGGGCGTAGGCCATCTGCAAATCTACCTCACATTTGGGCATCTTTCTGCTTCATTCCTTGTTTGAAGATAAAGGTTCAGTTGCCATGTCATTTCACTTCTACAAAGTAGAATGAATCACATCAAACATCGTTAGAAACGGATGTATATTACAAGCAACCGAGCACGCAAATGAAAAGCAGGTTATGTATATGCCAAAACACTATTCCGCATAATTTTCACACACATCGAAATTATTGCTGTTGCTCTTCTCTTAAATCTTAGTTCCCCGTGAGTGAAAAGGGCCAAAGCTTGCGACGATATCCAGCCGATAGAAAGCATATGGCCATTGGTTTTACAGCTTACAGAGCAATCATCAAATTGACATACAGCTGCTAGTGAAAGCTTCCAGGGATCCGGCACCCTAAAATAAGATAGGTACTAGTTACTACCTAGGCTGCCAGGGTGGCGGACAATGTTAAAGCGCTAACTTGATATGGCGGTAGTGATAGACGGAGATTTAATTTGCACAACCCCCTGAATTTACGTCAGTTTGTTGGCTTTCGACGCGTTGATTTTCATACACTCACGTCACATCAGTCTAGAACATGCTCGAACGATCGATAGAATCTTGTTACAGACCTGGCATATGACACCTCTCATACGGACAGTAGAAGATAATTATTTATATATCAACATAACTCCTATACATAGGTAGACTTATCCCACAACACTTTATATCGCATGATAGACGCATCTCATGTGCTTTACGTAACAAACTTTTTTTTTTTTTCAAAATAGAAATGATAGTCTTCAATTATGCAAAACGACGAGAACAGCCACAACAACGTTGCTAATAACGAAGTCGAGTACCGCTTCATCTAGGAGAGGTAAATCAGATGCAGTAGAAGAGCCTCAAGCGTACCCGAAGTACATGACGACGATCCACGCCTCTACCACGTAGACGAAACATGCAATCAGGTCCGTAAAAAGATCAAGAACTTTATCGAGGGCGGGAATATGAAGGTGGGAGAGTTCCAGAAGATCATTGGCATGTCCTCTGCCGCGTATCAGCGATTAATGAATCAGAGCGGTACTTATAAGGGTAGCGAGTGCGAGACGTACTTTAGAGTCTTTGCTTTCTTCAAAAAGCTCGAGCTGCAAGGACTAAAAGCCGTGCCACCCAAGAAAGTTAAGAAGAATGAGGAAAAGAAGGTCTTGGATGTTAGCGATGTCAAACTCGACGGCGAAGATACCCAGGAAGTACCGGTGTACGAGACGTGCGACGAGATCCGCAAGAAGATTCGAGCTTTCCTAAAACCCGACGTCAGTCAGCCCGCCTTCTGTCAGGCTATATCAAAGAGTTTCCCTGATGGACGCAAGATCCAGTCTAGGCAACTTAACGCCTTTCTAGATAAGAAGGGTTCTATGTCGGGTAACACCAGCTCCGTATTCTATGGTGCGTATGTCTTCTTCGAGAAGTTGCGCATCAAGGACGGCAAGCCCAAGTCTGATATGAGACAAGAGATGGAGAATATCCACCCCGGTGAAGTGAATACCACTGATCCCATGATGTGGTGGACATGCAGAGATAATGAACGTCCCATCCATGACAGATACGGACGTATCCAATTCGTTCCGAATTGATTTCTCCATGTTGAATTTGGGCGATACGAAAAGTTTTCGTAGTATGGAATTGGGTATTATCAAACAGCCCTAAAGATTAGCTATGTACGTATTTGAATGAGATTACTTGCATACATCTAAGAGATTAATATTTCTACAGTACCTCGCACCGTCATTTCCACATGGGCCATTCTTTTCGGACGCCGTTCTACCTAGTTCCGGTGTAAAGTGGGTCTATTATATCCGTGATTCGGAGTATTCTCCACATTTACGGGAGTGCATCTGCCTCCTATTCTGCCGGAATCTACCTTTCCACCTGAGCAAGGCATCCAATCCGACCCCACTACTTCCTGTACCTATTTAAAAGCGAGTTTTATTTTCTTCCATCAAATCATTATTTATTGTTAAGCCTCTCAACAGTCTACATATCTCACATTCATATTTTCAACCTTCCAGTGAGCATTCTCTCACTGTACCTAGGTGCCAGTAGGTAATTCCAGCTGTACGTATTCCCTCCGCCATTTATGTCTTCGCATCTCCTTTTACATACGCACTCAACATATGAATAAATATTCACTCCGCCGTTTCCTCCGAGCATTTATAAGTCCCTAGCCGCCTTCCGCCGTTTTCCTTTCCCACACCTTCAGTCTGTAACCAAGCACACCCCTCCATCTCCTCTTCCATTATTGTACAAATATCTTCTATTATTTCCTTTTTTTTCACACCTTTAACATTTGGGCAAGTACCTTCCGCCGTTGACTTCCAAGTTTCTCTAACACCTTCAACCTATAAATAGATGGTTTCCGCCGTTTATCTCTTTCACACTTTTGACCTACATGTACCCTCTTCCATTTACCTCCTTCACATCTTCCACAATCAGCATGTGACTATAACAACATTAGTTACTAGAGTCTAGTTTCATCATTACTCCATCACATCATCTGTTAACTAAGTTTCAGTTCTCCAAGTTACGCCAAGGTACTACAAAGGTCCTTAAACCTCCTTCGACCATCGCATCCATTGAACAAATCAGTAAGTTATTTTCTCCTTTTATTATTATCCCTATCCCAGTCAACAAGGGCACAATCATCAACGCTACATTATACACATTGCTACAACTACAACATGCTCATCGCTAATATGCCGCCACTATTGATTACTGGTTCTATCGACTACTAAATCCCTTTTCCTCTGTCACTCCAATCCAACCCTTTTCGTTGCGAACATGTTCACAATATTTCATGTTATATCTGGAAGCCAAAGTATCTGTCACGAAAACATTGCTAACTGTATCTAGCTACAAGATGGCACCTCCACAAAAGCAAGGAAACCGCAAGAGCGCGAAGCCCGTTAGAGGTACGTCGCTGGCTCCCGGCGACGAGATCGACCGACGCACACCCAAAGCTCTTGAAAGAGCTATTGGTGTTGTTTTAAAGAATGGTCAATTCGAATGCCGGTGCTTAGTCGGCAAAGAGTCCTGCGGTTCTCGCATCAAGAATGCGAAAAGCAACCTGAGATCACATTATACAAAGTCCCACAGGACTCGATCGTCATACCAAGATAACCAGAAGGGAGGAGAAAAATGGCCATGTGTGGATGGCTGCAAGAACGCAGTCTACAAAAATTTTAACACGTTGGTCGGGCACGCAAGAAATAAGCACGGCATGAGGGGGTCATCGGCTGGTTTGAAAATCGCTTCCATCAAAAAGCGAAAGGAGCTGAGTGCCGAAGTTAACGATAACAATGATGATCAGGGAGAGGAGGAGCGAGAGGAGGAAGGAGAAGAGGAGGGCGGGGATGATTACACTCCCCCTAATCGTCCTAATCGTGATCACGACCACGGCAACCAGGACCAGGATCCTCCCAATAGCAATTTACCCATTCCTGTTGCCTAAGGCAACAACCCGGCATAACAAACATCTGCTCGTTTCTTCCGCTTGTTACTACGTGAATGTGAACCGAAGTTTTCATATCTTACTATGGATTGGTCGCATTCATGTTTAACACATCTTCACGTCAGTCTTTCTTACATATAAGTCCACAACTCCATGTTCTAGCTCTAATTCTCACCTAAACAGACTCCATCCTATTGAAAATCGCCGACATGAAACAGCCAAGCTCAAGCTCAAGAAGGCTTGTGACCATAAGACGCATCTCTCGTATTACCGCGATCGAGGAATCACAATACGAAGTAGTTACGCTCGACGGATGGAATGTCGTCGTCAGACGCGATGATGGATTTCATATTGGCCAACTCGTCTTTTACGTCGAGGTCGACAGTTTTCTTCCGTCAAACCGCTACTTCTGGGAATATTGCGCTGGTTCCCACACGACGCTCGATAACAAACGTGGATTCCTAGTAACAACAACGATAATATGCAAGCACATTTCGCAAGGTCTAATATTCAACCTGAGAACGTTCGGTAAACTTTCGAAAGTGTTTGAAATTATAAAGAGGTGGTTTGGGGAAGATATTGCCGTGAAGAAGTTGATGGACATGCCTCTCCAGGAGTTGCTTGGTGTGAAAAAGTGGGAACATATCCATCACGGCGGCTCGAACGAAGGCCTTGGAACGCCACCCATTTTCTTTCCACAACCAGGGTGTGAAAGAGCACAAAACCTACCATGTCTGTTCAAAGACCATGAAGAAGAGACTTACCAGGTCACCGAGAAGCTAGACGGTATCCCAATGAGCGTCTACGCAGTTGAAACAAGCTCTCAATGGTTCTCAACTTTGCCACCTCTCCCTGGCAACGAGCAACAGATCGGAACAACTCGCTTAGGAGTCTGCAGCCGTAGTCAAGATCTGGTGGAAGCTTCAACGTCCTATTTCTGGTGTACGGCCAAGCAACAACATATAACAGAGAAGATTGGCCAGGCAGGTCATAATATTGTTGTACAGGGAGAGCTATGTGGATCTTCCGTTATGGGAAATACCATGGGCTTTTCATCGGGAGAGCACAAATTCTTTGTGTTCGACATCTTCGACATCGATAAACAACAACATTTGCGACCGGACGAAGTAACCAGCATCTGCAACAGACTTGGATGGGACCATGTGCCCGTTATTTTCAACAGCATGAAACTATCTAAGTTCGCAAACAGCATAAACGATCTTCTCGTCAAAGCAGAAGGGATTGGAGTGAAGGGACAGATGAGGGAGGGTTTGGTATTCAAAGGAAACCATTCCAAATTTCGATTTAAGGTGATATCAAACACCTGGCTTCTTGCAACAGGGAAGGAATGAGGCGCTGGGATACGCACAGGACTGAATTGACTTTCTTTTTCTTTCTAATTTCTCTGCTTGTTAACCGCTCGTGGCCATATGTGATCAAATGAGGCCTTAGTCTAGATAGGTGATGGTAATCCACTCATCTTTAGATCACAATAGCTAGTATTCATGTGGTTTGGCCCATAACAATTCACGCTCCGATGAAACACTGCAACGCCCTGTATCGGGAAGGTCAAGTCATTCTTAGTCCAGACACTATAAACTTGTTAGGCGTGGTAGTCTTCTCTAATTCGCCGTACTACCCTACCATATCCCAAGTTTATGAAACTCCCCGACTTCATTCATCATATCCAACATCTCTTTACACAACTCGCCTAACTTTGCCAGTCTCAACCTCATAAATCCAACCGCTAATGATGACATCATCTGGAACAGTGGCGCTTCCCTTCAGGAATGAAATATCTTCCCGGACAGCATCTTCCAAGTTACCGAAAGGGAGGAAGTCGAGGGTAGCAATCTCCGCGGCGGCACTGGGGCCTAGGTTCTTCTTGACGAGTCCATGGGCGTCCTCGTTAGAAAAAGTCAACATGCCACAACCGGTATGCTTTATAAGCAAGATTTCCTTCGTCCCAAGAAGCTGCTCTGATATGATAATAGACCGTTGAGCATCTCTCGCGCTGGCGCCAGCATTGCGGATGACATGGGCATCTCCGAGGTCGATACCAAATGCGGCTGCCGGGTCGAGGCGAGCGTCCATACATGTTACTTTTGTAATGGTCAGCCTTTTTAATACATTATACGTTCGAAAAGCATCTAACTTAGGGTACTACGTACAAATTAGATAGTGTTTGGCAGGTGGGAGGGCAAGATGGCCTTTGGTGAAACTGCTGGCATATTCATTATTCTTCTCCAAGAGGTTGTTCTGAATCGGGGAAGCCATATTTGTAATTATATGGACTGGAGTAATGAAGTAAGAGTTGTCGTAATGATTGTTAGGAGGATAGGTGATTTCCGTTATGCTTGAGACACCTGGATCTAGAGTACTGCAACTGGGTTCTTATACAGCTCATTAGGGAAAGCAAATGACGAAACAGCTCTGGTTCTAATCCATGTTAGAATAAGCGTTCAGATTAATGATTTCGATGGTGTATCGCAATATCGATCGTGATCACGTCATCATCAGTAGCAGCAGAACTCGCATCTGCGGGGAATGATCGCCGACGTGGCGGAAATAACTATGTATGTACATACATACCTTATTAATACGCGGGAACAAAGACCGATAACAAACGCTAGTCGATTTCTAATAGCATGGTTTGGATGGCATGCCATTTGCGAATGTCTTGGACATCAAGATAGGTTGCCAGGCTGCCGGGGCAAAATACACAAGTCTGAGAATTACCGTAGCGGGAACATCCCATTAATTAGAATGATTCTAAAATCGTGGAATTATTTTAAATAATTACACCCATAGGAATTCTTTAATTGCGTAGA